>DWLS01001347.1:0-22292 GCA_018246255.1 Pachliopta kotzebuea | reverse complement strand
TCTTAGGTCTACCTCGACCCACATATCCCTCCACAATCATATCTAACATTCTTCTTGTTATATGACATAGCGTATAACCGTAACAACGTAGCGCTGATTAAGATGGACAATGTCATAGTACCACATTACGCTCGTCGCCTTAAAACATAAGTTATTAAGTCTCGTTACCCTGGTAATTTGATTACATTACAACGCCTTTTTACCCGGAACACAGTAATGTTTGCATAGTACTATATGTCAACTGCTATAGAAACTGCTAACTGGACGGTCTCCGCCAACAGAAACCTACGACCAGTAAAATAAGGTAGTACGAGTGTGTATGCAAACGTCCTTAATAACACTTCATTGTTTATTTCTGAATCTGTGTTTAATCTACGAGAGCTGAGTCCATCTCCCAATTAGGTTCAGAAACGCGACGTCCCGTTACTGATTTTGGTTCCGTACGTCCGTTTGCTGTTCCTAAGTAAAATTACGATACGACACCTCGTTAGCAGCCGTCGCACGAGGATGGGGTTGCAGTTCGCGTCTCCAGGGAACACGTATCAGTTACATAAAATATTACAAACATGTAATTTAATTGTCGTTATTTTACAATTACTATGATATGTTTCCAGGGAATAAATGCTATAGTAGTTAGTAGTAATTCCAATTTCACTATAGATAGATCTCTGTTGCCGGATGCCGTCTAGGTAGGTACCACTGCAGCTCCTATTGCAGCAGACAAACAGTACTGTGTAAACAACTGTGTAGTAGCTACTGAAATCACTGGATAAAGAGACCTAGTAACTAATGTAGCAGGATTAGGATGAAGAGGGTTTTATGGAAAACTAAATTCAGCGCTTGTTGCGACGTTTACGGGGTTACTCAAGGTAAGTATAAGTAATAAACATCGAAGTCTTGACGAATTTAATTTGAATTAAATACAGTATAGTAACAGATCTGATTGTTTAAGTGAATTGGCAGAGACCAGACCAGATTAAACACATACAATTTTAAATTTTGAAAGTAAGAAAGGGACAAAAAAAATACGTAACGATGTTAACGTAAAAATCCAATGAATCACCCATTCTGCAGTAACAGAGTTGTAACTATAACATGGTTGGCTTTAAGTAACTAACGGAATGACGAAATTGCTTAAAGGACTTTCAGCTGATGAGGTGAAGTCTTCAGGTAGCGAATATGTTAATATATTCATTACTATTAAAAGAGTAATTATTTAAGAAATATTTTATGACATTAGAGAAATAGATGTAGCTTTAACCGTAATCTCCCAATTAGAAGTTATAGGTAGTATGTATTAGGTTTTTAGCATTGTTTCCCAAACTTTTTAGGCTTATGTCCCACTTTTGAATATTTTTTTTCTTTCGGATTTTGTGATTTTTATCCAATACCCCAAAAGCAAAATAACTTCAATATGCATTAAATTATGTTAGTTAATTTTAAATTTCAGTTTTCCCTGTAAATGACAGACCCATTGTAGTGCGGGCCTTCTCCCCACTTTAAAAAAAAGTTAGTTTGTTGCATTAATGATGACAAAAAAAGTGCATAAAAATTTCAATCCTTTACTAAAGAGTCTTTTCAAAGCGCCAACATAATAAATTACGTGAACATTTCGTTATTCTGTCACATAAAATGTTTACACTGCACTCGAACGGAGCTTCGGTGCAATTAAGGTAGCGAAATAATAAGTAGAGTATAAAACGCGTTACAATCGGTCCTTTAGCAGCGATGAGTGAGGATCGGACCCCCCGGCGCAGCCCCAGGGCTCCATTGTGCAGGACATTGTTTTATTATTCTTTGTTTAGACACTTGTGCACGCTATTGTTTTAGCTCGCGACTCTAGAGCTGCCTCAATGTCATCCAGATTGGATTGAGGGCCGTGCAAATTTGCTTTTAAAACGTAGCGATGCCGCTTATTTTGTAATTGTGTGTTTTTATTTATTAATACAACATGAAACCATTATCGATCCTTTTAGTCGCTATGACACCATCGCTCAGGATATTTCACACGAATAACAGCAGAGCAATAAGTGTAATTAGATGGATGAATCAACAAAAAAGAGGAGAGTATGCCAAGGAAAAGGTAAATAGATAATGTAGAAAATCCTTAAAAACTGAGCAAAATTACTGAGTCAAAGAAAAAGGTATCACCATCAGTAGATTTACGTCCACCGTTAGACGTAGCCCTACTCTAGTAAATGGTGGATTGGAGCTATCTCCACCACTCTGGCTCAATGTGGTTTGGTGGGGATCTACGAACAGGTGAGATTGGTTTGAGTCCTGTGAATTGTTGTATAGGATTTCTTACACCCCATGAATAGGTAGGATCCTCAAATTCATACGACAGCAAGTCGAAAGAAGTAAAGCGTATTTGTCTAGAAAACTGTCTTGAATGTGTTAGCAGCCGAAAAAGCAACTGTATCATAGCAGCAAATTTTCAATATAAAGAAGATATTTATCCAGGCCAATATAAAAAAAGCTTCCCAACAGTAACTTTGAAACCTATCTTCCCGGATCATCATGTCATTAGATAATCAACGGAGGCGATAACTCATTAATAAGCATTCATTACAACTTGACCTTAAGTAAGGTATAAGCACCTATATAATTTCTAATTGTAGAAATTTGTTTTAATGTTGTTTCTAAAATTTATATCCCCATTTCAGACAAAGCTTCATCATTCAACAAATTAAACCTTGATGTTTAACTTTATGTTACTAAGTGAATTATTCTTATACATGCACCCCACTTGATGTATCATAGTATAATTGGAGTTTGTATAAAGCTCCCGTGTTACAATACTTGCATAAAATATTTTATTATATTTTGTATGTATACACACAATGTTACGTATCCTTATTTAAACGATAATGTCCGTCCGTCCGTCAACAATTTACAATCTCGAGAACTACAAGAAGCAGGAGCTGGTGCTGAAATTGTCATACAAACAGATCTCGCTTAGATAAGATCAGAGCCGTTGGAATTTAGTTGGTATGTGGTCGGCTTGTTTATGGGCCACTTGTAATTTGTATTTGTTTATATCAATATACTTTTATTCTTTTGGTTGTATATAATTTAATTTATACTACGCACAGCAGACTATAAGGGGTACTATCTCTGTTATAAAAGTCGTGATAGCCTAATGGTTTGAACTCTAGCCTTCCATTTTGAAGGTACCGAGTTTATATCAGGTCAGCACTAACGAATTTTTCAATTTATGTGCAGTTAGTATAACAATCAATATCACGTGCTTAAACCCATGTAGTGGCTCTAAATAAAAAAAAAAATCTGGTATCTCATCGTTATGAGTGAACATATCATTTCCCATCAGGTGAACGCACCGCCCAAGTCCGCACCAGTTATGGAAGTATGAAACTGAATTCCGTTCACGACAAACAACTGAACCCACTTCAAAGTATTAAATCCAATACAGCAGATCATCTGTCATATATAAAAGAATTTGTGGCGAGTGGGAGCATTTAGTGGGATGATGCGCTGGTGCTCCGGCCGCGGCCCAAACGGTAATCCAATATGTCGAGCGACCGGTGCTTTCTTTTTATATTTTTCGGGGCGAATTATCACCGACACTCCACGGCCGGACGAGGATGCGAATCAAATTGAAAGCAGACTCAATTATATTACTACTGCGCTACACTAGGGTTATGTACACTAACATAACATATTTTTATACTGAATATCAGTCTCTATTACCGTGGACCGTCTAGGTATATCCCACCGCAGCTCCTATTAAACTGCATCAGGAACTGCAAACTTAGTCTCCAGCAACGCAGACTTACCAACAGTAAAATTAATCATACTACTAGGAACTTTTTATTACTTATATATAACATTGATTTTTGACTCCAGTTTAACTGACGGAAGACCGTCTAAGCTAAATTGTACCATGCAAACGTTACTGTATTACTGTTCAAAAGGGGTTATATTATAATGAAATTACTACGGTAACGAGATTCAACATCTTATGTTTCAATGTGATATTGTTATGGGTTGTATCTCAGCACGTTTCGTTGCCTTGATAAATTAAAAAAAAACAGTGCTTGTTCTAAAATAAATATATTCTGCTATTAAAGCTCTATAATACCTCTTACCCTCATATTCTCATCATACCTAGAAGGTAACTGGCGTCTACTGAATAATCCAATCTTCCTTTATGAAGGAGTTAGAGTGATCATTCAAGTTCCCTCTCTGGTGTGTATTTAAAATAACTGATGACCTACAATCAATAGTGTGTAAGGTCTTAAAAAAAGTTACAATCAAACGTTTTGAATTTTTTCTTAGATATAGCGTCCGAAGAAAATTTAAAAATTGGTAAAATCTAACATCTATTAAACTTTACAACATAACGCCTCCAATAGACCTGTTACTTTTACTACTGTGTTGTATATTCTGTGTTAGCCAATACGCCACTTAGACTATTAAACATCATTTTTAATATATACATCATGATCATTATTATCTTCTGCTGATAAACATCCACTGCTGGACACAGGCCTCAACCAAAGATCTCCATTCGGATCGGTACTGAGCAATCTGCATCGTCACCGTCACCAGATTGTTGGTCCACCTTCTGGGAGGCCTCCAGCACTACTTGTATCGGTATATCATTATCAGCCAATAGATGTCCACTGCTGGATAAAGGCCTCCCCCAATAGAGGGGGGATTTGGGTGTCTCCCACTACGATGGCCCAGTGTGGATTGATGAGGAGCCAGAGCCTCGTTTGTTGATTAGCACGGTGCAACTCGAGTAGGTAAGGTTGTCCTGTACCCTGTGAGTAACTTTAAAATATTAGTTAATTTTATGAGAGTACTAGTAAAGCTTTAATAAGATGTAAACAGTTCACTAAGCCAAAACTGACTGAATAAACGCTCAGTGACACCCCTTAATCCCAGTAGCACGTGCGGAAGGTGTGAGTGGGGCTTAATCCCACGCGGGGAGCGACCTGGCCTCATACCGTAATACCATTTCGAGATGAGCGACTTAAACACGTTACAGCCTCCACCGCAGCATGATCTCGACCGCCCCGCGCCGGTAGACGGAGCCCGAGCGACAGCGGGACGGACCGACCAGGCGGCGGGGGTCCAGAGCCGCTGGTCCTTCATCCGTTCAATTCTCAACTGTTTTGGTGGTTTTGGCAACGAGCTAGAGTGGATTTTGACAATGGACGGTAGTTAACTAATGGAAGCGGTGTATCCGCGGGATCGACGGGCCGGCCAAATTGGATATCGACTTACGCGCGTGTAGAGCGTACGTTTCGCCGAAAGCACTCGTTAAAATTGACTTCCGAATTGGAAAACCAGTTCCGTATTAGTTTTATTTAACATATAAAAATAAGAACTTTTCGTAATAAAACTCAATCTAATAAATATATATTAAAAAGTAGGAAAGAAACTGTTTTATTGCAGATCAAACTGTTTTATGACAGATCCTTTTACGTAAAATCTGTAATCAGACCAGAAAAGAAAAACTTTGAATTATTATATGTATATATTATTTATTTAAGAAGGAATGAAATACTATAGCTTTTTAACACTAGATCTAACAGCTGTTTTACTATACCCATTTTTAACCAAAGCCTAATATATTGGATATATAAAAATAAGTAAAATAATATACAGTTCATTAATTTTTTTTTTTTTTGGTAAAGCTACAAAAATTATGGTATAATTTACAGAAAGGATATATTTCATACAGAAATAATTTTAAATTTACCAGACCAGTCAATTTGACTGGTCTGGTAAATCTAGTGTTAAATGAATATACAACTGTTATTTATAATAAAGATATTTAAGTTTAATCTGAAGAATTAGTTCATCTAATGGTAAATAATACGCTTACCCATAATAACGTGGCGATAGTTAAGACGGTATACACAGCACCATATAGTGATCGTCGCCTTGAGACATAAGGTGTTAAGTCTCAGTAATTTCACTAGCATACTGCACCCTTCAAACCGGAACATAGTAATGTTTTGACATTACTATTTGGCGGTAGAAATAGTAGCTGCGGTGGTACCTACCTAGACGTTCTATTGTAATAGAGACCTACCGGTAAATAATATACTTCATAAAAATAAATTTAACAGAATTTTGTATAACTCAGCAAGAGTTACCCACGCAGCAGCCGATGCTGAGTATACTCCTGGGGTTTACTCATGAGAACCAGTACTGAGCTGTATTCATCCGTTTGGATTGAGCAAACTTTTTATTTCTACGTAAATAATACACACGGATACGTCGCGCAATTTACCTAAAACATAGTCTAACCGGGTCAGATATCCAACATAAATATATATAGAAATTCATATATACGAGTATTTTTAGGGTCCAACAGAATATCAGCGCTTCTGCTAATTACAGTAGCGTTTTTTGCTGAGTTGGACCCTATTCAGCTGCCTATTCATATTGTTTTATGCTATTTTTGCAATTTTTCAGGCAGTCTAAAAAATCTTTTTTATTTCTCTCTATTTATATACATATGAATGTAAACGTACATATATATATGTAAAGGAATGATATTTACTTTTCACCATCAATTACATAGATAGTTACTTTTGCTAATGTAAAAAAACTGCTGTTAATGTTTTTCAACAATTTATGTAATAACTAAATTGAGAACCTTTCTACCCAAAGCACATATTTTTTTCTGCTTTTCCCTGATATTATTATTTAAGGCTTTTGTACCCTATTGTATAGGTTTTCTAATACTAAGACTGTTTTATTATCTACCTTCATAAAACTGTTGTATATACACGTACATGTATACAAGTATACACACATATATACTTGGTCTTATGTCTATTATAAGGAGTCCCACAAAACAACTAAAACGACCCAAGCCAACTTCACCTGCTCGTGGTGCATCCTACTAATCATCAAACGAGGCTCTAGCTCCCCATCAACCTGAATTGGGTCAGTCTGATAGGAGATGGACTAAATATCCCACAATAGGGACAGGCCTATGACCCGAAATGGACTTCTGTTGTTTGATGATTTATCTATTTAATTTTTTTTAACATTCATTCCCCATAGTGGGATAGGGAGTTAATTTTGCTCTTTTCTTTTCTTTCCAATTTTGCACCTGCCTACTTTTTCCTATCGTACGTTTATCTTTCACTGTGACCTTTTTTTACGATGATGATTTCTTTTTTTTACTACAGTACATTTTTATATAAATATCGGTTAATAACTTCAACTTTATGAATTTATTTAGTTATATTATACAGATATTACTATCGTACGGATCGGTTGTATTTTCTTTTCTGAATGCTTTGATGCGATACGCTCATACGTAACTCGTCCCCACTTAGCGTCTGTTAGCAAATTCAGCTCCATCTGCATGGGAATGCGAAAAGTAAAATCCAAAATGAATTTCTGTTTAAAAAGCTTACACGGCGCGGTAAAAGCTCTCGAGATATTGCTTTCGCTCGGCTTCCCGCGGATAGTATAAATAACACCCAATTGCCTCCTTCACAAATGTTTACCGATCGGATGGAAACCTACAGCACCTATCTAAAACTATTATTAAACAACAATTAATAAAACTTGAGATAGTAAACTATTTACTATATCCTTCTTGCTGACTGTACATACAAAAAAATGAATACCACAGTGAACATAATGCTGTAAGACATTCTTCCATCCTTTGTGAAAAGAAAAGAAATATTAATAAAGTATACACTGTACCATATTCCGCTCATCGTGAAACGTAAGGTGTTAAGTCTCGTTACCACAGTAATATTTGCACATTACTATTGAACTGCGACGGTACCTAGACCGTCTGCCGTAATGTAGACCTACCACTAGTTATTTTATGTAATAGTAGTTTAACCATGTCTATAGTAAAATAGTTTATTTTAATAAAATAAGAAGTATAATCTCTTAGTGAAGTAGAACTCTTAGTGTTTTGAATGCTGTAAAAATTTATATAGACAACCTAGTAAAAATAATAAATAAGTATATTTTATTCTTCGGTTTTATAGACATAAGTTATTTATTTCCTTTTATAATTAATATTATGACTGTCGTTATGAAACCTATGCAATTTAGTTTATGCTTTTATAACTTAAAAAAAACTAACCATATGCATTTTAAGTAAATGTGTTACAGTCGAAGATCTTAGAAATTATTTTAATCAGAACTCTGGTTATTCTGTAAACTGTAGTCGTTATGTGTAATATATGTATACTTATAAGTATAACAAATTAGTTGTTTGTATAATATTTTTATTATTGACGAAATGTGCAGACTAAATATTTCCTTCGATGTGGAAAATTGTGTGTAAAGTTAACAAGAATATATGAAAAGTAATTGGTATATATAAAGTGTTTTTTGTGTCTTGATATTGCATACCTATCAAATAAATGATATATAACAGGTAGGTGATAGATAAATCGTGAATTTACAAGCACAAGACACACATAAACCCAACCGGTCGCCTCCAATAACGTCCGTACGACGTTACAAGACTCCGCCGCCGCCGTCGCCACGATTCTCGTAAACCATTCATAACTTTACGAGCTCATAGTTTTCACGGCATATATTAGATGTGACGCTATATTCCAAATGTAATGGGGGATAGAGCAGATGATATAGACCGCGAGCACATATGAAAACTAATAAAATTTTCATGGAATAACTGTAACAACCGCGCGAGTACTGTACGTAGGGTCACAAAGTAACATTGTGTCTGTATCTTTACATGTTTACAGTATCTTTATCATCGTACATCATCATCAAACTATAAACGTATTCTACTAAAAATACTTCAACCTCAATTGGGATTCATATCATCACCGATTTTTTTATCGGGTGATCTAGATGCCCTCGGCCACTATTATGTCCGCGAAAGCTTTATCAGTCCCAGAGCTCGGGGATCCGGACAGCGCAAGCTAAACTGTATTAATAAAATTAATATTATAAGGAAGAGGAGAAAATTGGAGAAAAAGGATTAGGGGAGGAACAAAGAGATTGCCCTGCCGCTAACAGATCCGGGGCATCTCATTCATAACGGCTGATGGCTTTCGTGGTAGGTTTAGTGGGTAGGGGCCGCCCAGGCTGAGTCCCACACACCCCTTCGAGTCCACCCAGGGCACCGGCGTATGATCCGTAAAAGGATTTCTCCGCGTAAAAAAAAGGGACGAAGAGATAGACAGAGGTATAAGTGGGAAGAGAAAAGGGGGGAGATAATCAATAGATGCTTATATATGTAATCTCATCACCGATCAATCCTGCGCTGTCTATATTAAACAACTTAGTATTATTTACTTACGCAAGACTATTAAGAAATAGGAAGAGGTTGTAAGGGGACCTACACAACAACTCACGGGACCCAAGCCAACGTCACCTGCTCGTGGTGTACTCTGCTAAACAACGAACAAGTCTCTGACTCCCTACCAACCTGCATTGGACCAGCGTGGCGGGGATACCCCAAATGCTCCCATTAATAGGGGAAGGTTAACTCCAGTAGTGGACGTCCATCGGCTGATAATGATTAGGAAATACAACAATGTTTATGGTTCTAGATTTCCTAATTTTTTAACTGCCAATCTAAGGAATAGCCTACCTCTAGAAATATAGGACATTGTTGTATCTTCTGGATCACACCGAGCGAGGTTAAAGTGTTACCTAACTAACCTGGATGTAATTGTATCTAAGATATAACCACGACTGTACCACGGTTTCCGAGTCATAATTAATTATTTCTATTGTACTTTAATATATGAAAAAAGAAATGTTGTGAACGGTGGACAAGTGTGAGTTGATGGATATTACTGTTGTAAATTGCGCATGATCACAATGTTTTCCTTCACCAGATTCTCAAACTCAGTAACTCGAGGATAGTAGATTAAACAAGGTTATGATTTGTAACCTACTTTCCTCTAGATGCACAGCGCATAGTTCTAACTATATATAGATTTCCATAGTTTTACTAACCCATTTTTATAATTTTTTTTTGCAGCAAGTTAAAGTTAGAGACATTTCCATTCATTAAAACTTTTGCGGAAATTTCCTTCAATACATTAGAATCTTTTGCGGCATACATCAGTGCCTCCGGTTCTTTTGATAAGCAAAGTTACAAAGCAAGAGCGAGGTTCTCTTTAGCAGCCACGATGAGCAGTAAACGAGACGACCTAGTACTGTGTCATCTGCAATTGCATTTATACATACCTGCACACGGGCTTCAGTAAGGTTGATCTTAAGCGCGAGGTCCTCCCGGGTAAATACATCCGGATAGTGGGTCTGCGCGAACGCCGTCTCCAACTCCTCCAGCTGTTATATTAAAACTTGAATCAGACAAAGGTCATGCTTTACTCGATATAGATCCCATCACAATATCGCATTTTAAATAATATAACTTTGATATGTTATCAAATGAAAGAAATAGATGTTATATATAACCGAATGATTGAAAAGTTTCCGTTATTAAGATTACTGTTAAATTTTTGACCCATTAGTTGAAGTCATGTGTACTACAAATAGGGTCTCACCTGCTGTAATGTGAAAGTGGTCCTGTTCCGACGTTGTTTCCGCCGCACAAATGTATCATCGTGGATCGCCGGGTGATATGAATAGCTCGTGTCTGTTAAAAATTCAACATTAATGATATAATTAGGTGTTTATAATAAACAAACATATATAATAAATACATGTCCACTGCTGAACAAGTGTGCATGTTCTTATATCCCGCTTCATAGTCTCTTAGCTTCTATTAAATTTAAGGATCATTCTAGTTCACTGCAGACAAAATCAACATAAGAATAATAAAAATGTCATGAATATCATATACAGAAGAAAGTTTGTTTATATATAATAAAGCTATATTACAGAGTATAGTGGACATAAAATTAAAAGTCAACCGGAAACATCGCTCCATTACGTTTGAAGTGCCAAATCGCGCCCTAACGTACGTTATTGCTATCTGAACAGTATCCGCAGGTCCCTTGTCCACGAGACCATATTATGCTAAGGTCAAATTGAGAAAGATTTATTTCATTTCGATCCAGTGAACTATCGCTTAGTGTTAATGGAATCAAATGAATATATAAAATATACTTTGTTCTTCGAGCAGAGGTCACCGCTGCGGCTTTGACCTTGTCAATCGATTTAATGGATGATCTAAATCATACCCTAATATCTTCTACCGTTCAGTGAATAAGTGAACTTTTTTATTCTGTAAAGTAACGAGCCAAAAAAGGCATTCACCTGATGATAAGTGATAAGCCTTCCCATAACAATGAGGCGCTGCTTAAGATTGTATACAAAGCACCACATTACGCTTGACGCCTTTGTGACATAAGTTATTGAATCTTATTACCCTAGTAATTTTATTAGCATACAGCACTTTTCAAAGCGGTACAGAAATTAAAAATCATTCTCTTATAGTGTAAGTTATATCCTTTTGATTTAAACTAAATCTAAAGTACTCAAGGTTTTTAAAACCGTATCAAAACCGTTAGTTGCAATGATAATATAACAATTTCATTAAAAAAATATTTAACTGCCGTTAACTAAATGTTAATTTTTTTAATAACTAAACGCAATTTTGCTTTTTATCTCTTTATAACGATTTTTGTTAATAACAACGAGTTAACTATTAAATGCCTAAGTTCAATTCAGTAAACTCTCTCCCTCTCATTTCCTAGCTTATATCTTGTTTGGTGTTGAAGTTAGCTGTCTTTGTCTTTCTCCTCCACTTCTCTTCGTCCTCAAGCACTGGGGATTTTCGTATAGTTACTAGTTTTTTATTAACCTCCACTTCAAAATTATCACCTTCTTTGTCATAATTGATTTCAAACGCCTCAACCAAAGTTTCTGTTTATTATTATAGATCCATATTACTATTGTCTGTAGATGAAAAATTTTATATATAAATATGAAGATCATCATTGATTTTTTAGTAGATTTTTGGTAATGACCGAAATTAAATTTTTATATCTAAATGTTGAATAAGGTACAGTCTCTAGTCTCATCCAGTTCAAAATTTACATTATGAATTAAATATTTTCGTGATTTAATAGAACAATTTTTAATAGAATATTCGTTCGTCCAAAAAAACATTGTAGACTGTCCTACAAATATCAAAAGAGAAAATAAGTAACGTATTTTCCGTGGATATATTACTGTTACACTATTGCGAAGCAATAGATTCCGTGGCGGGTGTACAGCCCTCCTCACCCCTCACCATCTAACTTTTCTATTATTCCTACAGATAATGTCATTTTGCGCGTTACAAGTCGAAGATTACCCCCTGGAGATCGGGATTACAGCTGTCTTCACCCCCAAATGACGTTAATTCCGTATTATCTATTACTATTTGGTCATTACTATACGTAGTAGCACGGTTTCTTTATACCATCAAGGTGATGATAAATACACTTACTATGCGGCATTGTTTTAAAAATTACGGAATACCTGATTTATAAAACTTTTATCAGTTAGACTTATCAGTTAACTATCTATCATGGACTTTTAAATTCTTTTCATGATCATAATCAACAGTCTGCTGTAGTCCATTGCTGGATATGGCCTCTCCCAAGGAGCGCGCCTTAGCCCGATCTTAGGCTAAGTTCTTTTGCGTAGTAGTAAATGATTACCAGCGTATTATAAACATTTGTTTTTTTATTTAAATCTTTATTGTTTCACTATAAAATAATAAATAGGTTCCAAAAGACAGAATTAATGCCTATGGGCATTCTCTACCATTCAACTTAGGAAGTGGAGAAACGCTTGTGGAAAGTTAGGAGGAACATATAGTATAGGTGGAATGATGACTTCACAGTTAACGTTCACATAAATAGCTCCTCTCTGTGATATAAAAATATGTAAGTTTTTACTTATATACTGTGATTAGAGAAAGACATTGATCGAGATTTAACAAAGGATAAGTCTCATCATCTAGGTATGTAATGTTATTAATTTGCTTGGTATTCTACCACTTGGTGATGACTTGGAAAATTTTTACTATCTTTTATGTTTCTCTTATTTCTTTTAATAATTTTTTATTTAATGTTGTCAAATACTAATCACATAAATAATCAAATTAAGATCTAACATAAATATAAATACCTATGTACCTTAACATTTTGTATATATTTTCAGGAATCCTTTATAATGATTATTATACAAACAACTCACGCTTAGCGCTTTTTATTTAATGCGTCTGTATTAAGTAGCGGGATTAAGAACATTTACATTAATTGAATATTAAAAATTGAGCCTTCATCAGCCGCTGCAGAAAAATCCCCGGGCAGCGGAAATTAAAAAGTGTTTCGCAGCCGGCGGAAGTCGGGCCGAGCTTAAGTGCAACGGGAAAAAGTTTCATCCGCGCTCGCTCTTCATAAATGCACCCTGATTCATAAATAGTGGCAACGCGGCTTAGCATTAAATGTATGGAATTAAGTTCTCTTTTAATTTTATACCAGTGCTTAATGCGCTCCAACTTAACCCAATGTAGGTAATCTCTTAAAATATTTATCATTACACAATAGATATGTAAACGTAATTGTCCTACTAATAACCTTACTTTCTAATAAACCTTTCTTGTCGTGCGTCCGTGTAGAATGGGATGTCGCTGTGTCAAATTACTGGCTATCATATGCTATATATAATATATTCTAATAAGGTTTTGATTTTATTAATATTATATATTGTTTTTTAGTTGCTAATGAAACGGGCAACTAATAGTTATACTATAAACTTAATTCAAAATGCTCATTGATATATTCTTCTTATAATTAAGTGAGAATAGCTATTATAACAGATCACATCACATCATTATTTATTGATATGAAAAGCGTTATAGCAGGTTAAATTACTGGGGTAACTAGACGTAATATTAAATTTGATGAAATTGATTGAATGAGTATAATAACGGTTATCGATATTTATTTATTAATTTATTTACACTTTATTTCTATAATTACAACAAAAAGGAAAACATTATGTACATGAGAGACACAGTAAACAAAAAGGCGGACATAATGCCACAAGGCATTCTCTTCCAGTCAACCTTTCATATTGTGAAGAGAAGAGAAACAAAAAAATACAAGTAGGTGCCACAAAAAAAAAATGTGTGAGCGATATGTAAGCGACTTTAATTATAGTATATGTTATCTTTTTAAGCAAAGATATGTTTTAGGCCAACTCATTTTTAATTATTGTGATATAATAATTGTATTTAAAAGAAATGATCTCCTCTGGGATGCGATCAGTCATCGGGCGAGTGCTGGGTCTGCTGAGAGAGCCGGAGCCATCCACGCTGCGCGCGAAATTGCCTCCTGCATATTTAATAGATTCGTTTAAAGCTCTTTTTTATTCATCCACTAGCCGCTAGAGCTTTTAAAAAGTTCGCGGCACCGGTACGCAATTCGTTAATAGATTTTAAAAATTAACAAGCTTACCCAATTAGGGGCGGGCCGGGCCGGCCCTAACGGAATAAAGCGGCTCTCTAACGCGGTTAGAGCTTCCTTTGATAGCGGCGTATTAAAGTAAAAAAGGCGGCGCGCGCCGGGAGTGATCCGGAGTGACATGATCCTTATTGAATTAGTTCGCAGCTAACCCGGTTATGCGACCGGCGGCGCTGCTCAAAAACTATTTTATGAATAATAGATGGCGCCGGCGACCAATCCCGGGGGACCGGGGTGCCCCGCCCAGCGGCGCCTTCGCCCCGCCGACGCCCCGTTCAACCCCGGACACCCCCGGCCTGCCTTCTCTATTCATTAGCACATTACCACCCCCCGAACACGTGAACCGGACGGGGTAACGCAACCAACTGATTTACTTTTTTTTATATTCACAATAGTCGATTTGAGCCATTGGATCCAAACAGCACAAGATCGTATTTAATGGAATACAAGACATCTATGCCCAGTAGTGGACGTCCATCTGTTGATATGATGATGATATTCACAAGATATTTTTCTAAACTTGACAGATTATTAGTAACCTATTTATTTTAATTACACAATATTCAAAGAACTGTTGATTTACAATATTATCGGTTTATGAAACATCACACTGACCAGCTATTCACAATCATATAATCTAAGGTCATCTTCAGACTGCTTTTTTAAGCAAGGCGTTCACCTTACAATAAGTGACACATCTACCTATAACATAGCAAGGGTTAAAACGGTATAAAAAAAATCTCATTGCACTTGACGCCTCGAGATATGAGGTCTGGTTACCTCAGTAATTTGACTAGCTACAGAGCACTACAAAACGGAACACAGTAATGTTTGGATAGTTCTATTTGTCGGCTGCAATAGGGGCTGAGGTGGTATCTACTAAACGGCCTACTGCAACAAAGACCTATCACCAGTTACTTTTCATTTGTGATAGCAAATTATTTTTTTTTGTGTAAAAATTTATTTTTTATTAAAAAGTAAGTTCTTAATATACATTCCTATAACTACATGTCCTCTATTTACCTAATACGTACACTAGTAATTTTAAAATAATTAAAAGTATTCCTTAACATCTTTAGTTTCAGGCAACAAGCATAGTGCTGTACAAACATTCTAACATTTACCACATTTTTCATTCAGGCATATCTCACTTACTATCAAGTGAACAACTTAGTATCATCGATTCAACAAGAAAATGATATTTAAAGTATAATTAACTAGATTGTCGAACCACATAATATCAAGACTAGGTTATCCACTACCTACGTGTCCTGGGTTACTTTAATTATATTGCCCGGAGACATTAAGAAAATCTGGATACACTAATAGTAGTAGGAAAAGTCGAGAGCAAAAGACCAGATATAAAGTAAACTGAGAAGAGGACGGTGAGGAAGCAGCTAGTTAATGTATCATTGAGATCATCCCAGGAGAAGAACGACCTTCAATCATCAATTGCACGAAAGAAAAGAAAGCAGAGCTGAAAGTTAAAGGAAATAGTAAATCGTAACGCCTAACTAAAAATTCTTCTGTATAACGACTCTTTAGTTTTGTTTAATATTCATTCATTCTATCATAATGGGTCTCTTACTCCTCTCTCGTTCATTCTTCCTTCCATCCCAGCTTAGCCTATCGTATGGATTTGTGGCCAATAAATAAATAAAAAGTGAGTTTATAAGAACCTTTTGACTTGTGTAACAGCGCCCTTATCATCACAAGCGGCAACAACAACAATAATAGTGCAATTTGTACTAAAATACAAATAGATAGAAATATACTTACTAGATATTAATAGACTCAATTAATTAAAATAATCGACGTTCCGTTTGAAAATCGTACAAAATCGAATTTCTGGAACAAAATCGAGTTGTGAATCGAGACAAGAGCGGGGTCCTGTAACAGGCTTAATTCCATTAGACGGGCTGAGGCTAAGCGAAACTCGGTTACGGAAGTTTCGCGACCGATAAGTGAGCTAATCGTGGGCTCTCGCTTATGCATTTAACTTAGACTACCACTTAAATGCGACATTATTTTAGATCATAAATTTTACGCCACCTATAAAACCACTGTAATACACATAAAGTCTAAATGTTGCCAATAAAACTCACTATGTTACATTTATACATGAACTTTTTAAATGGCAACTTAAATAGTTTATATAACAAACAATATGAAAATTTATCCACATAATTGTTCCCAACGGTGAGACACGAACCCTTCTCTGAAAGTTCTTGAAAGATTGGAACCTGTAGTCATCACCTTTTCTGTCACTAGCATCATAAGCTCAGTAGACATAGAACCTATGCCTCTTCGTCCTTATCTTGAACTTCCACTATTCTTACAAACTAACGTGTAAGTATATAAAAATTTAACTATATTAAAGAATAAAAGAGAATGTTTGTTTTGTATCATCATCATCATCGTCATCAAGCAATAAAACTCCTTGCTGAACATAGGCCAGTTTTGTATATGAGAAAGAAATATTGGGGCAGTAGTACCCATGAGCTTGTCACCAGAATGAATTTCTTTACTTTATGAAGATTATGTAGAATTTAATGAAAAGGTTTGATCGACAGTTTTTCGAATATTGAAAATACCAAAACACGATTACTCACATGGATGCGAAGCTGTGAATGGATATTCCAGGGTAGGCAGGCGGTGCTGGTGCGGCGGCAGGCTCGGCGGACAGTGGTAGCAGAACAGGCCACGGCCGCCGCCGCTGCCGTTCGCCAGCTGATACAACAACATTAAATTATTAAGTGGGGATTTCCTATTTGTGCTTTTTGGGGTAGGAAACATAAGACACGTGGGTTTCTGGTGCGTTTAAATTGCTTGGAGAAATTTAAAAAAAATTAACAAAAGACCCCGGAGCCGGCATCTATATGACACAACTCCCTGGGATACGCTCAGCAGCAGTGCAGGAGATCCCCGGGCCTTCTACAATTTACCAAGGATGACCACTGAGGGGCTTGTAGTGGGTATAAATCCCGTAGAACCCTGCATTCTCTCCCAAGAAGGAGAGTAACTTTTGAAGAATACTCCGCGTCAAAAAAAGCTATGTGGCACAAATGATAAGCCTCACCATCCATCGAAGCAATGCCATTAGTTTGCTCTCTCCTTTTTCTTTTCTTCTATTAATTTTTTGTTTAATTTTGTCATATAAGTTATCCGTGTCTAATTAAAGACCATTACATCTTGTAATAACCATTACTCAGAGAAGTAAAATGTAATCTACCTAATAAATAAATAATTAATAAATAAATAATTAAGTTTGATAAGTTAATATATAACAGAGCATATTCATCAGTTAGCAAAGGGATACGTTTGTAGTAAAAGCAGTAAATTAAAACACTATAATGTTGAAGAACATATTAATGATGCGAAGATGACGGGAATTGGAGCAAATCAACATCATCTTATTCCTATATAAAACTTATTTATTTTTTATTTGCACACCACAATGAATAATACAAAAAAGACATATATAATAAAGGCAACAAAAGTCAGCAAAGCTTAAAGCAATCTCTTTCAGACAACTAGTAAAAGGACATAATAAAGAGATGTAAACTGTCTCACACAATAACTCAAGGGACATGCCAACCTCACCTGCTCATAGTGCACCATGATAATCAACTAACGAGGCTGTGGCTCCCCACCAACCTACATTGGGTCAGCGTAATGGGAGATGGCCCAAAACCCTTCAATATTGGGAGAAGCCCATGTCCAGCTGAGGACGTCTACCGGCTGATGATGACACGAGCGTATGCCAAATAAACAGCTGCATATATATGTATAAATATATATAAATATTAAACAGAAGGAATATATACATATATATTATTTAGTTAAAAATAGATAGTTTTGCTATATAATTATTAAATACAGTTGATTTGATATAAACATTCCTTCCTACCCATCACACTTTCTTCAGCTTTCCTTATTCTTCACATCCATTCATTTACCAACTTAAAACTTTACTTATTATGTTACCACTTTATCATACTGCTTGTCTATCATTAATTGGCCGAATTTTCAAACTTCCCCGTGTGTGATTGCAGATACCAATAAACCCTAAAAACCACTTCACTGGTGATAAGTCTCTTTTGCCAGAGACCTCGTAAGTAGGTACCACCGCAGTACCTATTTCTATCGCCAAATAGTTATGTGTTAACCTTGCTGTGCTTTCGTGAAGGTGCTGTATGCTAATGAAATTACTGGGGTAACGAGACTTAACACTACATCTCAAAGCGAGTAGTAATGTTATGCTGTGTGTACTATGTTAAACATCGTGGGGAAACCTACATATCTACGTGATAACTGTCCGGGGTCGGACTAGTATGTGGAATGGAGAAGGCAATGGCAACAACACATCATTATAACTGGCAAGAAAGTCATCGTGTGTTTCATTATACATGATGACCACGACCCTCAGTCATGAAGTAATACGAATTAGAGATAGACTATAATGCGATGAGGGCGACGGTTCTTCAAAGACTGTCGCTACAAAGAACAGCAATAATTCAGTTTATCATTCAGATCGTGACATTAATAAAAGAGATATATAATGAATGATCACACAAAGCGATCACATACAGCATTAGCATAGCTATGAAGCCGCTAATTACAGGCCGCGGATAGCTCGCCGCCTCTACGTCTCTGCTAAACATCGCGCACTCTGCTATAAACGCGATACGGCGCTATAATTATAGCATAGCGAAATATCTTGTAATAGTCCTTTGAAGTCACACAAAGGTAATTCAAAACTGTACAATGAATGCTAAATCAATAATAGATTTAAACTTTTATCCTTTCAAAATAGGAGAATTTTTATATGTTTAACTGGTAACTTAATATAAATTTTAATAATTTCTATAAACGTTTGTATCAATTACTGAAATATAAAACAATGATTATATATAAAATAAGCATATTTTACATATAACAATCACATCGTAACTATGGCCATAAATAGTACAGCATGTTCACCTATAATTCTATGTTGGAATCTGGCGGTAGGTTTCGATACTGAAGACCAATTAAAATAACAAATAATTTCATATGTCAAAAATTTTGCTTTCGAGACTAACGGGAAGTGATTTTTTACAATAACGTATCGTAGAGCATAACTATCACCTGATGTTAAGTGATACACCTTCCAACATAGTATTTATTCAGGTGATTTACAAATCACCACGTACTCGTTGCCTTGTGCAACAATCAGATCACAGTAATGTTCGTACACTATAGGTAACAGAAACTAGCTGCAGTTGTGACCATCTATACTAGTACTTCTCAAGATGTAGGGCCCTCAAAGAGGACAATCTGAAACTTTAAAAAAAAATTGCTAATTTTATTTATTGATTTCTTTGTTTTGCGGGGTCATTAAATAAAAATCTCAAAAGTGGGACAAAAGACTAAAAATTTTGGGAAACACTGATCTAAACAGTTATATGAAGAAATGAAATATAGAAGATAGACCAGATTTTTTTTTTATTTTAAAGTATAATGTCTAATGATTACTCTAAATTATCTCTCTAGGTTTCTTCTGATATCATTATTTAGGTACAAGTAAATTATTTCATAGTGGAATTTTTATCGAGTGATGTAGATGTCTTCAGCCACTATTATGACCACGAAGGCTTTATCGGTCCCAGAACTCGCGGATCCGGACTTAGCAAACTGAACTACATTAATGAAATAAAATTATAAAGAAGTGAAGAAAGCCGAGGGAAAAGGGATTGGGCAGGGCACGAAAAGATGGACAGAGATATAAGTGGGAAGAGAAAGGGGAACGGTGGAATTGAGAGAATGGAGAGTCTTAAATACCGTGATGTTATGCGAGGATTGTGGATGCAAATGAATGTAATTCAATGTAATGCAGTTGCGTCATATTTATGCAGCGATCGTGTACTGTGTGTGTGTGATTGTGTGTAGTTGGGACGTCGGTGCGCGTGTAATACACACTCGGCGGGCCCCCCGCTCGCCGCTATGCAATATAGCAATTTGCTCATCGAATATAATTGATTTATGCGAGACGCGTCCTTTACAAACAGATAGAGCACAGGCATCGGTATAAAGAGATTCATAAATGTTATACGTTGCACACTAAATGTGTGATACTACCCACATATGGTCATCTACAGCAGGGAGTGTCTCTGTTGCTGGAGACTGTCTAGGTAGGTATCACCGCAGCTCCTATTGCAGCTGAGAAACAGTACTATGCAAACGTTACTGTGTTCCGGTTTCAAGAGTGGTTAGTGGCTTACGTTTTAAGGCGACAATATCATGCTGGAGTATATCATCTCCACAAACTCTACATGTTGATGTAATACAATATATTACCGGTATGTCTCTATTGTCGAAGACCGTCTAGGTAGGTACCACTGCAGCTCCTATTTCTACCGCCAAATAGTAATGTGTTCATGTGTTCCGGTTTGAAGGGCGCTGTAAGCTAATAAAATTACTGGGTAACGACACAACACCTTATATCTCAAGGCGACGAGCGCAATATCACTGTGAACACAATCTTAACCAGCGCCACGTTTATTACTCGTATCACTTACCATCAAGTGAACACCTTACTCTCTTGTCACTTGTGCCGGATAAGCATACTTCACCATCGACAGCCTCATTGTCACTTAACATCATGTGAAATTAAAGTGAAGTATTAACCCTTTGTGAATAGAGCAAACTAACTGAACCTTACACATATTAAGACTGATTTTCGAAGTTATTACTAATTTCATTTGAAGAAAAATTTGAATGAAATTCTTATGAAAATTATATTTTAGTACTCATTATTAAAATTTAATTATAGCTTGTTGATAAATACATTAAAACAAAAGATTAAATAGAAAAATAATCTTTGGGCAAATAGACAACAGAATCGTACAAATAATATCATCAGGCGATAAACGTCCACTGCTGGACCTAAGCCTCCTTCAAAGACCTTTACTCCTATCGATCCTGCGCTGTCTACATCCAGCGATTTTATGTGACCTTTGCTCTATCGTCGGTTCACCTTGAGAGGGGCTTGGCAGCACTGTGTTTACTCATCCTTCTTCTTAAGGTAACATCTTCTTCCGAAGGTCAAGGATCATTACGGCAATTTGGACCTTAGATATCGCGGGTCTGAAAACTCTCTTAAAAATGTGGCCGCTACTCTATGACCTTACTGTCCCATCGGCTGTCAGTCCTTCGAGCAATGTGTTCTGCCCATTTCCACTCAAGTCTTACAATCCTTAGAGCCATGTCGGTTACCTAAACGCTTCTACGGGTCTCCTCATTTTTGATTCGACTATGCAGAAACTCCGAACATAAGCTATCCTTTTGGATGACACTGAACCTTTTTATAAAGCCCACTGTAAATGTCTCACTTCTGTATATCCAACAACACTCATTAGACCGTGGTGGGAAATAGCCCAAATTCCTTATGAACAACTAACAAATTCATGTAATGTTAAAAGGTTATTTTTTTTATCAAAATTAATGGGATGTTCACTTTATATTAAGTAATTCGTCTGACTAAAGCAGTATGACTTTAGGATGATACTCACTACATTACATTGTACTCGGAGCGATGTATTATAAAATGTTTAGTTTCTTTACTATATTGTTAACTAAAACGTCTATTTAATGAACATAGTAAATATCGACTAGTCACCGTTTACAGACAAAAATTTTAACTGTGATAGTAACATAGACAGTTTACTTGATCACTTTTGGAATATTACAAATACAAAAACAATACAAATATACTTTATTGTGTACTATCACAGAGTTACAAAAAAATAAAGTACATAAGGATTTTCACAAAAGGCGGTCTTATCGCTAACCAGCGATCTCTGCCAGACAACCTTTGGGTAGAAA
>DWLS01001346.1:0-22296 GCA_018246255.1 Pachliopta kotzebuea | reverse complement strand
ACATCATTGTCTGATTTTGTTACTAACATATTTAAAACCCGGTCTACATCAATGAATTTTTCAGTTAATGTGCAGTTAGTATAACAACTAATATCATATGCTTTAAGCCATATATCAAAACTCATGGCTATAAACATAAAAAAAAACTATCTAAAACAGTATGTAATGTTAATCACTATCATTAGTATATTATTAAATGTATGGTTCTAGAAATGCCGGTATTTGTAAAGATTACTTCTTTTAAATATTTGTAATAAATTAATATTGTCTCTAATGAGAAATAAATATAATTAACATAAAAAACTATGTACCTTCATATCCGCGTCGTTTTGAAGCTCTAAATCATTACTGAGTTGTTGAATAATATTACATTGTTCTTCCTTAGTCTTTAATAAAGCTTCAATGATGTCCTCTTTTTCCTGTAACTCATTTCTTTGAGTTTTTATTGTCTCCGAATTTTCCTTTATCGAAGCTTCATTATTTTTAATAACTTGAAGAAGTTCATTGTTACGATTAGCAGCCTGTTGTAGTTCCTGTTTTTGTTTGTTTATCTATATAGCCAAAATACATTCATATACTATTATATTAAGGGCGCAAGGACAATTTATAAGGGGGAAAGGGATAAATTCGAATGTAACCATAAAATATAACTATAACAGATTTAGATGCATTGTGATAGTGAACAAATAGCAATTATGATTGGTAACATTGGCAGTACGCGTAGGTAAAGTATTAGCTATTTTTTGTACATTACTGTAAATATGTATTAAACGATGGGGACTGTACCGAATAACTGAACTGCATAGTGTATTATATTTACAGCAAGTAGAAGGTTTGCTTTTTTAATAATAACACATTCCTTAAACGAGAATTTAACATAAGAGGAATCGGATGTCCAAGACCAGATTATTAAAGCTTTGTACTACTAAATTTCATCTAATATAATAAATGACTGGACACGAACGATACTTTATAAATCAAGAATTTAATAATTACTGCAAACTCGATTTTTTTTGTAGCTAAATACAAGCAGGCTTTGGCAATTGTATTAGTGTTAGGTTTATTTAAAACACTTCAGTGTTGTTAGTATGAACCTGGTCATCAAAAAATATGAAGGTCTTAAATACCGTTTCAAGCCGGACCTTAATATCATCAATTTCTCCAAATTGTTCTTGTAACTGCGCAATGCGACTGTTAAGAAGCTGTAGCTCTTTTTGATAGTACTTCATTTTAGCTTCACTGTAATATTGAAGAATTCTTTAATATATAAACTTAATTAATTACACTTTTGTATAATAAATAATTATTGTTTTTATTGATGACGGGCTAGCGTGTGATAATTTTGATCGTCACCTAAATTGTAGCCGAAGACGACGAAGCATGTTAGAACAATTAGAACAGTCTTGTTTTATATGATGATCGTTAAAACACAGAATTTGTGCTATTGGCGAAAGATTAACTACTTTGTTAGTTCAAACCACAGATATCCAAACTTCACAACACGTACCCGGAACTCTCGTGTTACAAAACAGAGGCTATGTTGTGTGAGATTATATATATTATATATATAAAAGATAAAATTGTGAACATAATATTGGTTTAATATTCTGCTCAAACTAGATAACTTACTGAGAAAAATTTTATTTTTATTAAACAATAGATTTTTTAGAAGTTATCATTGATCTGGTATTATAAATAATTCAATTAAGTTTGATGGCAGATGTGAACACTAGTTTACCTATCTTGAAGCTGGACTTTGAGCGTAATTTCTTGATTCTTTAACTCTGCGTTACATTGTTGTTGCTCTTTTAATTCTTTAACAAAATTCTCTTTATCTTCTTGATTTGTTCTTAAGTTATCCTAAAAAATAAAAGAGGTTTTAAAATTATAATAAAAAAATCTTATTCTGTTACCTTTTATCTATACTTACTTCCATTTCGCTAATTATTTCTTTTTGTTGTTTTAACAAACGTTTATAATTTTCAATTTCTAATCGAGACTGATTCAATTCATTTTCTTTAATTTCATGTTTATGTTCTAAATTCTTTGTATTTTCTGTAATAATTTTAGATTTTACTAGAATATTTGAGAAATAAAAGAAGTATTCCAAAGAATGTAGGAAATTAAACATGGTAATGTAGTAGAAGAGTATTAAAGCTTATTGAAGAAGCGACCAGAAAGAGATTGATTAAAAAATAATAAGCAGTAAAGCTTAAAAATCACTCGCAGCTTTAATTTTACGAAACAGTTCATGTAATTATGCATAATATAATAAAATATAACAAATATAATGTCCTCTGACTAATATAGGCTTTACCAAAAAGGGATACCTTATACGACTTGATTTTCTAACACAATAATTTCCGGTAATAGAGACATACTAATATTTTTTATATAACTACTTCTATGTATTAACATAAAACTATGTATATACTTAATAAAGATTCTGCCTCTTCCAATTTCTCTAAGAGTTCCTGTGTATGTGATTCCGCATCCAGTATTTTTTGTTTATAATTTGACTCCATGTTTTTTTTTTCTTCCACTTCATTATTATAACATTTTTGAATTTCGGTAAGTTTTGCAATATTTGCTATAAGTTCTTTCTTACTATTGTTAAGAGATTCGTTATAATACATTGAGAGTTCTCCAAGTTTTTTTTCCAGTTCGTCTTTCCTATTTTTTTTTTAAATTATCGTTATTTTAAATTACCATTAATTTATTTTTATTAGTTACATAACTTACTCGCTTTGAAGTTTTTCACGATCACATACAATTTGTTCTAAATTTGCTGTGTTTGCGATGATTGATTCGTTTAATTTTTTTAACTCTTCGTCAGTATTACGTCGCATTCTTTCATTCTAAAATAAATAAGTTAAATAATAGAGAAGAGTCAATAATAATATGTTTAAAATTCACCTATTATTTTAATTGCAAGAATATAAATAATCACCGAGATTTACCTCAAAATACAACTGTTCTTAACAACTTTCAGTGAATTTAGTATTAACTGTAATACAATAAAATTCAAAATTTTCATTGGTACTTTGATTGATTTTACTAAAATTTATTAGTTTAAAAATCATTCTACAAATTGGTAATTATGGTCAATTTAAATAACACATTTTTTGTAGTGTTTTACAGTGGTGGAGTTTTATAGTAAAATTAACTATTTTTTAACATGGACTTGACACTGCGCAAAATTATTTTCTAATCAAAAATTCTGGGGCTGACAAACTGAATATATAGATAATAAATAGAAGACAAAGAAGTATTATTCAATCATTTTAAAGAATCTGATTATCCTGGCACTTGATTGCTTTTTGTTACGCACCATGGTGAGAATTACAAGTTTCTTACTATATTGAAATACAGAACAGCACAACTTAAAATCTGAATGTAAAACTAGTGGATACTTAAACTACTTACCTGTTCTTGCAGTTCTTTTATTGCAACTTCTTTAGATTCAAATTGCGAGTTTACTTTGTCAAGTGCAGCTTCTAATTGAGCTGCACGCTCTTTACTCATTCTAACTTGGCCTTCAGCTTTTGATAGACGCTCTTTAAAAGACTTTTGTTTCTCTTTCAGCTCCTTTTCAAGTTCCTATTTTATATGACAATGAAAAAAATTATAAAAGAATGTTGAAACTTATTTATCGTTTAATGGGATTAAAAACTAGAGCCGACTCGTTTAGAAAGACTATTTGGTCCTACTTTTTGTTATAGATTGTAAACTTTCAGGACGTAATGGCAAAAACAGAATGTTATTATTACAGTGTAATAAAATTGGCAATAAAAAATACCTCACCGTAATCTTATTTCTGTTTGACGATGATCTTAAATTTTCTGCGTCTCTTACTTGTTTCCGCAGATCCGCGTTCTGCGAATTTAACTCTGAGAGTTTGTATGTCCAATTTTCTGTTTGCAAATGCATCGCCATTGCATCATTTATACTTTGTCTGGTAACAACGAGTACATTATTGTATTAATATAAAGATTACTAATAAAAGTAAGCATTAAAAACTGACCTCATATATTGCTCCACCTCTTGAAGTTCCAGCATACATTTTTCTCTTATGTCATTTAAAGCAATGGCAAACATTTCATTTTCAGAATAAAATTGCTTTATTTTTTTTGTTAAACTTTGGACGCTGACCTAAGGATAATATGGTTTATTAATTATTACAAAAAAATTAGCTTGATGTGCAATATACTTTTTAAGAAAATTATACATGTTTTTCATTTCATTTAATACTGACCTTTCATGATTTAAAATTTTGTAAATTAAAGCGATGATAAAAATTTGCATACTATTTGTTATAACTTCTAGTTCACTATATAGTTTGATTAGAAAATTAAAATTAAACAAAATTGTTAACCTGTGATTTTAAAGTGTCTAGCCAATCGATAATTTCCTTTCTCTTAGCTAAAGTCTGTTCACAAGTGGAAACCAATTTTGATGGCATGTTATAAAGTTTGTTAATATCAACGACTAAACCATTCTTAGGAGGTAATTTATCTGGAAGGTATAGTTTTCAAGATCAGATTTTTTATTTAATTAAACACGTACATTGCAACTTTGAAAATAATAAATCTTCAATATTTATAAAAGTATATTAACCGTTATATCTGTTTTTCTGCTTTGAAGTTTCAGCACATAACTTAAGCAGTTGATCAGGAGACATTTTTGCAACATTCATGATATGCAAATCTTCAGTGGAAGGCAGGTTGGCATTATGACCAGCCGCTACCATTTTCTGATGAATTGCACTTAGTGAAGCGTAGAAATCCAATATAGATCTCTGTAAATGAATATAACTATCATTATTTCAGAAGATTTAAATTTATGGTGAAAAATACAGAATCAGGTGATTAATTGCTTTCGTAACACAAACGCTGTAGTATTTTTGGCAAAAAGTAATTTTTGCTTAAGACAAAATTCCTTTTCTAATATAACTTTTAGCATTTCTTATCAGCAATGTATGGTGCGAAAGAGAGGGAGCGAGCGGTGTTTATATTATACTCTATTACAAACACCTGATATAAGGGTAAATTCATCAGTCGTTAGAAGCCCACTGCTGGTTATAGACCTCCCCAATGGTGAGGGATTTGGGACATCTCCCATCACGCTGGCGTGATTCGGGTTGGTGTAAAATCAGAGCTTCGTTTGTTAATTAGCAGGGTGCACTACGAGTAGGTGGGCAGGAGGTGGACTGGGGTCCCATGTGTTTTTGAGTGGGGACTTACTCCACAAGGATAAAATACTATGGGACAAACTATTAGAATACTATGATCTGTTCAAAGGAAGCATTTATTTTTTTCTAAATAACCTACCGTTTTCAATCTCGAGTACAAAATGTGAGACTGTGTGTAATTAATAAATTTGAGCATCAGTGTGTCAGACTATGGTGTAGTGTAAATCGAACAGCCTAAACACTTTTCATTAATTTTTTGCAATTTTCCCTTAAATCTCAGGATCAGGTCTAATTTAAAAAATTCTGTTGTTCCAAAATCTATATTACTATGCAGGTTTTTAATGTGTACATTAAACTTCGTTTATGACATTATGTAGCTATATTCATAAAAACATAAAACAAAAAATATTTAACAGTATTTTTTACCTGTCTGACATTCAAATCATTTTTCATTCTTTGAAAATCGTTGTTTTTCTTTTTCCATTCAAATAAAATATCTTCTTTAGACTTTTTATCAGGATCTTTAAAAAGTTTAATTAATGGCTTTTTAAAAAACAAAACAAAATTTAATAAAATTTTGAAATTCACTTTTTCATAAAAATATTTATTTTATAACTTTTTTTTCTTAACAGCAACTCATTTATTTATTTATGTTTGTGTATTTATAGAAATACTTAAAAAGTTGATATTTATGTTAAGTGCGAAAAACTTATATGCCGTCAGCGTTTGATGATAAATTTAGAATTAAATAATTTTAGAATTACCATACCATTAAAGTTTAAGGATATTAGTGGTTAAACAGATTTTATTACTACTTTTGCCGTTACTGAATATTAATTTAATTCCTCAGAAGATTAAAGTTAACCTATTTCGGTTTTTGAGCTAAGACATTGTACTCACCATTTTCAGACAACCCATATCCCAATAAATCATACGATTGATCACTCTGCTGCATTTCCAACTCCTCATATTGATTTATTGTTTCCTGTTAAACAAAATAGTAATTATTCCATTGTGAACATAGCTTTGAATACTAGAATATATTCAGTGGACATTTTACTGTAGTATGATATATATTAACTGATACGTATAAAAATATCGTTTAAAAAAACGCTTTGATACATTTATCGTAAGTATGATATTATATTTAAAATATTATTACTTGGTCTGGTAAGACTCGGTAGTTTCTGGTGGGGTATAAAGTTTTCACCGTCTTCTAAAACGAAACACCTTGGTTAATACCGGTTTTTTTTATTGAAACTGTATTATCAGCGTAATGGCAATTTTCATTTATATGATTCGTACCTTACACGATGAATCTTTTACATGTTGAACTGGAACTTTAATCACTGGTGCACCAACCTTAGTTTTTTGGTTTTCGTTTACAATTCGTTTAGAAGCTGGCGGTTTCTGTAAAGATAACTTATTTTTTTTTATCGATATAGCGACGAGACGTGCATGGCGTTCGCCTGATAGTAAGTGATCCGCTTGCTCATAACAACGTGACGCTGGTTAAGATGGTATACCACATTGCGCTCGTCACCTTATGACGAAAGGTGGTATGTCTCGGTACCCCAGTAATTTCACTTGCATACAGCTCCCTTTAAACTGGAACACACTAATGTGTAACTGTTTAGCGGCAAAAACAGGAGCTGCAGTAGTACCTACCTAGACGGTTTGCCGGAACGGAAACCTACCACCAGTATTTAAGAATTTTCGTATTAAGTTTTATAGTTAATATATAACTATTGTGCAATAAATTTAGGAAAGTAAACTGATCAGAAATTGACTGAAAAAGCATAAACTTTGCTATCGTGCGATAAACCGCGAATTTAAATTCACGAAAAGAAGATTTATGAAAGTACTAATTTGAACACAGAACAGGTCATTTATAGATTAAAATTAAACCTTACTACAGATAGCGAGGACAAAATGAAATGCGGTGAGAAAAAATAAAAATGTAAGATTTTATTAGTAGAACTACGTTCTTGTTGAGTTTTTAGAACTTAGAGCAATTACGGAGCTGTTATATATCCTTTTTTGCATTACTTTGTATCCTAAGGAAGGGCGGTCTCGATCCGACCGAACTGATCGCGTTGCATCATTTACTGGTAATTTATCAGTTCTCCCGCGACTCGTTGATCTTGGCCGTGGCTGAAAAGTAATTTAACAATAATAAAGAAATTTGACATTAATTGGATAACCTTAAAAACACATCATCAACACTAAATTTCGAATATTAATTTTGGTGTTTTCTTAATGCCAACTCGACTTAAAAGTACATACACAATTATATAATGTCTAGATTTCTTTTAATCGACACAACAACAGACTGTGATAAAGTATAAATATTCAGTCGCGTAGTAAACAATATTTAAAATATAATAATCTTCGGAAATGTTTATTTGTTAATAGAATATGCTAGGCTTTTAATTAACAATGCTGCAGAGATTCCGATGAACGAGATACAATAAAAAATAAAAGGCACATTATCAACTCACCCACGAACATAACACAGTTAAAAAATTTTCTGTTTTTTTCTTTGTTTTTCCCTAGTATCATTGTTCATGGCGTTTCTATCCTATTATTTACATAATTTAATACTAATTACTAAAGTTATCTTATTATCGACCACCACAATACTTTTGTATATACACTTATGTATGTATAATCATATTCACTTCTTCTTATTTTTATTGTTTATTATACTATATATTTTTAGACAAGATTTGATTAACTTATTTCTAACTGATATGCTTTTTATTAATTCATGTACACTATCTGAATCTATTCCTAACCCCGTTTCTTGCTCAAATACCGCAGCGCCTTAAAAAGGGACGCTCGATTAGCAAGTGAAGAAACGTACTCTTGAAACTATTCAAGTATTAGTTCAACTAACCGAAGTTTTTTACGTTAATAGGTTTTGATATATAGGCCACAAATTGAAAACCTCTTTGTCGCTAGTTAAAAGTTGTGGTATACAAGTTCACCTTTAATAATGTAATACATTAAAAGTCATCCATTCTAAGACAACTATAGTTCCCGTGAATCTTTAAAGTTTAAACTAATTCAATAAACATCTAGTAATTTACTATCTAAATTAATATGATATGATATGATTAATACATTGTTATTGTTTGCTTTGCTCTTGTTCACCATTGCTCGTCTTTCTGTATGCAAACTACGCGGAATACGGCTCTTTATTGACATTCTCACAGCATCAATTATATCTGAGAAAACAAACATTATTATAGAAGTCTAGAAATATTGGAACATTTCATATTACATTAATCTAATGAATGAACTATAAACATAGAGAAATAAGAAGACAATAACACATTTGTACTAACTAATCAAATTAGCTATAAATAAAAAGTAATAAAAACAGTCTTATTAAATTAAACAACTATTGCATACAAATCAAACATGACTATAATGAATAGAAAAAATGACTTTAAAGAAAATGCAGGGTCTTTTCTTTAAGGTCATATAAAAATAAAAAAAAAAATTGATGCATAGTTTTATAACCTATCGTCAAGTTATATTTCAGCATGACAGCTTATTAAAGATAAACATAAGACAATATCATTACTAACTTTGTAACGGTATTTTTAATAGGAAATATGTATTCAAATTTACCTTGTATTCTTGGTTCGTCCGCTATCTTCTGGGACATACTCTTAATTACAATTATACCATAAATTTCTACAACATATTATTACATTCACATATTACATAATTGTATATTATATTAATAAATAAAAAGTTTCTAAGACGTTCATTAAAAATCAGTCACTAAAATTTAATAGTCAATAATCCCAAAAAGAACGTTACGTATCTAAGGAGACAGAGATGTGTAGTATTATGGCCAGACTAGCAATTTGACATCCAAACTTGCTCCAAAATTGAGAAAAAGTGTCTATACTTTATGTCAAAATTTTAAAATAAATATTTAGATATTTGTTTTAAATGCTAGTTTACTGGCGTCTCAGGAATAATTGATTAAAAAAATTATCTAGACAGTGCTTTATTGGAGTAGGCACTTCAGAAAAATTTTCCTTTATTTTTTTGTTAATTATTATATTTGCTAGTTATTACGAGTAGCACAATACAATGTAATAAAAAAAAAATTCAAATTAAGAACTGTCCCATAAAAATCACATACAACTTTTAATATGTCAAAACATCCATATTGAATTGCATGATAAATTATCTAAATTTAGTCTTGAACTTCTTCATTTAAAACAATTTTCTTCATATAATAATGGCAAGTGCAGCTAAAATACAAAAAGACAAATTTCGTAAGTATTTTCAACAAAATTGAACATTACATTACAGAGAATTTCATGCTTGGGTCAATGTTTTAAAATATTTAATTTATTCAATCAGCATCTAAGAGTGAAGGACTTAAAGTACAGAAGTACAGTTTTTTTAAATGATTATTGACACTACGTTGTTTTCTTTGTAATAGCAATTTAGTTATATAATGGATTATCATCATCATCAGCCTGTAGCAGTTCACTGCTGGATGTAGGCCTCTCCTAAGGAGCGCCAATTAGCCCGGTATTCGGCTATACGCATCCAGTTGCTACCAGTCGCTTTTCACAGATGATCGCTTCATCTGGTCAGGGAACATCATTTAATAGATTATATGATATCTTATTTACCTATATGTAAAGTTTGAAGTAAAAAGTGTTTTGTTTAATTTTGTGGTTTATTGACTGGCTTTTGTTGCCTATTCTGTCCCCAAATAGAAGCGTGCAACCGTTCCTATGTGTTTATAGGGCGATGATGTATAATAGAATTACAGAATTGGAGACAGTCATCATATTACGCCTTCAGGAGATGGTCGCATTTTGGTGTTAAGCAATGTTTCTATCCAACATCATTAAGTTGTGATGCGATTAAACTAACCATTTGGCCTAACCTTACCATTAGCTAGTCTTGTATATAACTGTGTTAGAAAAAAGACCAACTTCTTTGCGGCAAATCTGTTCGTAAAACAAATAATGAAGGATCCTAATTGTAGTAGTATTCATTCTTATTTTTCGTTATTGGTTTTTGCTTTTATAATTGGTGCTATGTTTTATTGTGTATATAATACAGACGGATCACCTCGCTTCGCGCCTAGAGCCACTACAGCATCAACAGCGCGTGCCGTGCGCAACGCTAACAATCGTGCTCCGCAACCAAAGTTGCTACCGAAAGCTGCGCCATCGCTTCCTAGGGTTAAAATTTTTAATTAATCCAACTTCAGCTTTAAACTTGCACCTAAAGGCCACACACACACACGCTTCTTTATAAATTTCATTTCAAAAAATCGGAAAAGGAAAAAACAACAATCGATAACGTTTGTTATAATGAAACAGTAAATTATAAGTGGGCGTATTTTCAAGTACGTTTTAAAATCTATGAAGGAAAAAAAATGTTATGTTATGTATGTCCATTATAAATTAATACGACGGATGCAACGTTCCGCAACTTGAACCAAAATAACCTTCATACTGATTATTTAAAAAAATATTAGTGGTAACAATTTATAAATCATAGCAATTGTATTTATAGCCTGACGACGAAGCTCAACAGAATGCGCATCAAACTGAATTAATACCAGAAGATAAGGTAAACTTTCTTTATTCATAGCAGTATGAAACTCAAGCATCCTGCATAAAATGAGTCTGTCTTCGTCCTGATTCAATTTCAACACAATTTTTTTTGTTTTCAGGATACAAATAAGTGCATTGAAAATGATTCTCCAATTACAGAATTAAATAATAATGTGTGTAAACAAGTTTTTGTCATTTGCATAGATTATTACAAAATTGCTGATATTTTTAACCTCTAAAAGTAGTTATTGGTACAGGAACCGAATTATATCTTTAGAATTATTGAATTTCTGAATAATGCACTTAAACATACTAACAATAATGCTAATTTACGGTTATTATTCCAAAATCCAAATAATTGTAATAATTATTTAAATTTACGTCAATTAAAAGAAAAATTTTACGATCGTTTTCAGCTTTATAAGAATTCATCATGGAATATTATTAGATAAAAACTACTCCTATGAACTACTATTACGATATCAAAATTTAATTTTTAGGTTAACAGTTTAATTTTTAGGACAATATGCCTTTACAGCTAGAAATTAATGGGCCTAATGAAGATTATTCCGATGATACTGTAGAAGTAGAAAAAGGAGAACTACCGAATAAATTCGGCGGAGATTTAGAAGAACCACAGGAAAATTGTAGCGAAGCTATGAGTAATTGTAATACATTTACATTGTTTCTAAAGTTACTTTTAATTCTACCGCTGAATATTATCACAGAATTTTTTTTTCATGTAATATTTACCTATGTGTGTAGATTTTAGTAATCTGTATTCTAACTAACATTACAGCCAAAGAAGATAATAAAACTTTAGAAGATATTGAAATTAGGCAAAAAGCAGGTCAGAAAGGTTTTAATTAATATTTAGTCTTGAAATTTGTATTCTAAATTAACAATTTATATTTTTTATTTTTAGATAATGAGATCTCAAAAATCGAGCCATTAACGAAACATAGCAGCCGCCCACAAACACCAAAAAGCGTACAGATGAATCTATCAAAATCACCTAGAGTGCAAAGTCGGCCCGTGACCCCGATCAAACCGTTACCGAGAACTATGCCGACGAACAATCGCCCAAATAAAACAAATCAGTCATCACTTCCACGCCCTAAGACTACTCCTGCGCTTAAATCATACATACGGCCTCAGTCACTACCTAACAATAGCCAGTTAACAAATCCCAATTTTGACTCTGATGATATTTCAACGATATTTATTACTAAACAAAAAGAATTTCAACGTATGAAAAAAGAGTTGGATTTAAAACAGGTGGGACGTACTCAATAAAACCTCTTTTGAATAAATAGATTATTACATTTTAGTTTTTTGTTTCTTGGTTGCTTAAAAATATAAACTAAAATTATAATTTCAGCAAAATCTATTGGAAAACTACAGTCTTTTACAAGATTTGCGGGATCGTATGGTCAAAGAAGGGAAATCTGGTGAAGGCGAAGGGTTGAATCTTCGGGAGCTCGTGATATTTAACGTAGCTGATTGGGCAAGTGAGGAAGTATCTCAATTATGTCGTAATAGTGACTCTACTGCTGAAGGAGCGGGAGAAATAATTGGAACAATGACACCTATCGGTAACGTTTCTTTTCATTGCAATTATTTTTTAATATAAACCGTCATAGTAGTTGATGTCAAATAAAATAAGGCGGACAACGCTTGCGTCCTCTCGTCATCCGGGTCTCTATTAGTATAAAAGATTAGAACGTACCGAAATAGCCTGGTGGCTAATTTTCGTGCTTTAGACACAAAAGACATGAGTTCGAATCTTTTTTTGATTTTCACTCTCTTCCTTTGTGCTAACTTTGACCTTTCATATCTACTTAACTGGAATAGCTATAGATTTTATATCTCCTTATCCTGTACTTCTTAATCTGAAAAAGTATCTATGTAGCTCTACCGATTTAAAAGTTAAAATCATGCATATTATAAAAAGTATTTGTTCGCGTATTTGTCTTTAGTAAGCTGATGTAATTAAGTAATAGATGCATTTGTAAATATATCGGTAGATAAAACTGGTATGTATTATTATATAAATCGATTTTATCTATTTTTCTATACTTCGGAGTGATAAAGCTGAAAAAATTAAGTTGTTTTACACGTCTTATTATCACAATGTAATATTAAATAAAAATGCATTTTGCTAACCGAAATGTATGAACTAATTATATAAGAAATATTTTAAACCCGTGTTACTTAATATATAATTTGTTGAAGTATAGTTATAGCAAAATCATTAGAAAACCTGTATTGATCAAATTACAACATGTCTTCGCAAAATATAAAATAAGTGAGATGACACAACAAATTAGAGAATAAGAAGTTTGTAAACCAATTCTTCTACATCTTCTTTTAATAAATTTTTAAATAACCATTATTGAATCTTTTCAAAAGTCACACTAACTGTTTTCCTATCAGGTGATGAAATTTTATCGGAATGGAACACGAAAGTATTGAATCTACCTGGGAATTTCGCAGACGTATGTTTACAAGCATTCACGGCACGTCAAGAAGTTATTGATTGGGTAAAAGAAATAATAGCAAACGTAAGATTTTTTCTAAGTTTTGTAAATTTATTTATAATATTCTATTGATATAATGTCCAATATTACTTTAACGAAGCTATGCGGCATCTCATTTCAGCTACGGCAATGTCTGAAGACAAATATTTAATACATGCGTGCAGCCCGTGATGACAATATGCAAAATTGCAATTTAACACGTACAGTAGGTCTTTTAAAAACGCTCCAAAGGGCAATAGAAAGGGCTATGTTCGTTGTATATCTGTGACTAAATCTAAAACGAGAAAGTCTGTAGTCTCAATTAATATCACCAACATAGCCTTTAGAAGTCCTAGTCTTATGTGGCAATGGGCACGTTACTCGTAAGATTGAAGGATAGGGTAGCAAGGCTCTAAAAAGGCGGCTAGTTTCGGTAGACATGGTAATGAAAGACACCTACAAGGTGTACCGACACCAAGAACAAAAATCTTTTGGTGAGGCATATATTCACCAATGGGCGTCTATCGGTCTTTATTTATTAATAATTTTGTTTTGTGATTAATTACCAAAATGAATTTTAATGGGAAATTACTTCAACAGCAGGAAGCGATAAACGAGGAGGATTTGAGCCGCATAACTATTTACAACAAACAAGGTCTTGAGCTGTGCGATATGCTTAGGGAACTCAAAACTTTAGCGGATGAATATTTACACGGAGTGACGCAGCTTCTTAAGTAAAAAATTATCAATATAATATTATGTGAAATAGTAAACAACTTTATATATATTCCATTAAATACTATTCCGTATTTTAAATATATACATATGTATGTTCATTTTATAGACAAGCATGTCATGAGCGCGAAATGTTATTGATTGTCGGAGAATCGCTAGTAAAAGAGGTAGCACGTATGAGGCATGACATAACGTTAAACACAGCAGCGACCATGGAAATGAACGCTATCAATGCAGGAGAGTCAGATGCCCGCAAAGCGCTTGAGGTAAATATGTATTGGTATGTTATTAACAAATAAGATTAGAGGAGATGCGTAAAAATCGTATGTTTGTGGTCCAAAATGATCGAGATTTTGAAAAACAAAGTTCCTTGTTTAAGTAGCTGCGATCATTGTGTTAAGAAGGAAATCACCTTTTCTCTTCAACAACAACGTAACAGTGCCAAAAAAGGTGTATAAAATATCATTTCTGTAGGAAGCCCGACGTGAGTTAGAAGAAGAACGAGCTGCGAAAGCAAATATTAAAGACAAATTAGCCACAACAGAAACGCACTTAAAACAAACACGAATAAGAGTTAATAAAATGGATCGTCAGTTGCGGGAGGCGGAAGCGAGTATTGCTAGTCTTACGATGACTGTTAAATCGCTCGAAGATCAGGTGAGAGAAGAATTAATAAAATTTGGGCATTATGATGATGCAAATCACTAATAATTCATGAAATTAATTCATATATTTTAAATTTAAAGAGCCGACAAAAAGAAGTACAATTAGAAGCACGTGCAAGAAAATTAAAAGAATCATTGAAAACTGGCGAAATGACTAACAGCCACATTGTCCAACAACGCGATGTATTACAAACCGAGTAGGTTTCTTTTAAGTTTTAATGGTTCTACTTTTCAAACAATTAAGATTATTTATACAAAATAAGTTATGTAATGCTATTCGGTAGTTTTAAAAATTTGAATACTGTAGTTTATGATTACCGATGACTGGAATTCTTGGATGGTAATGACATAGGACCTAGAAATCCGTTAGGGCTTGTGTTCGGCAATTGGCGTCAAAGAATAAAAAGATAAAAACGATCTAGCATATGTGAAATATTTTTTAAAATATGTTATAATTTTAGATTAGCTCAGCTTAAAGAACAATTGCAAAGAAACGCTCTAGAAAGTAAATCGATAGTACAAGATTTAAACAATCAAATAAAGCAACTAAAATTGAATTTGGAGGGAGAGAGAAATACAAAACATGAAGAAATCGAAATTAAATTAAGGTTCGAAGATTCTTATAGGCAGAGTTTGAAAACTATCGAAGAGCTTAAAATGCAAATAGCTGAATATGAAAACAACAAAAGAAACCCGGGTAAATAGTATTTTCTAATCCTTCATAGACAGGAAAGGTTACGTCGTTTTTTGTTTCTGTTAATAGCATTTTAAGAGACGCCGAGTATAAAGTTGCAGAGAGGATATTGTAACCCATTTCGCGTTACTCTGGGTTTTTTTTTTTTAGATCTTCCAACTGAAGCAGAAATTGAATTGCGAGCCGAATTATTTGCTACGAAAGAAACATTGCGGTTGACAGAAGAGGAAATGATAGCCTACAAACGTGAAAAAGTCCGGTTCTTGGAGACACTTTCCAAAATCACTGTGATTATTTTTACAATTTTCTTTAAAATTTTCAGGTTACACATATACCTCCGCTATGAAAAAAAATTGCACGCAATACAAAAAGCTGAACTTTTTCGATTCCAACATCCTTATCTATGGGTGGATCAAAGAATTGACATCTTAAGCTACTTAATAGCACATTTTGTACATGATTCTTATTAATGCACTACTTAATCATAACCCCACTACCATCACCTATCACATTTTAATCAATATTTACTTTTTAATGTTGACTTAATTATGTAATAATGTTTTGTTTCTTTTCAGTCATATATACCGGACTCGTTTTTTAATAATTTTTATGAAGGTGAAAATTACAGTTGTATACTATACGTTTGTAAACCCGGTACACTTTTTTTTATATGTTTGACAGGAATCCGATAATAAAATGGGAATGCAACAGAAACTGGCAGCTGAACTTGTGAGTAAAGAAGAAATAATGAGCAAGATGCAGCTACAAATTAGAGAATTGACTAAAAGCATTAAAATAAAGTAAAATTTTGTTTTATCTTTGCATATTTGATTCGTATTACAATTATGTACACAATATGCTATATGTAATTTATATGATATTAACACATTTTTTTTGTAGTGAACAGAAAGTGTTACAATATGAACAATACGTGAGAGATGTTCATACATGTAATTTGGATTCGATTAACAGCCAAGAACCATCCAACGGAGATACTTATCCAGAATTACAACAAGAGGTAATATTATCTTTCAGGTAATTCTAAACTCAGTAAGTGCAAAGTACAAAGTCTCCAACGCTTCTTGTATGTGTGCTTATAATTCAAATTGGTATTTTTAATTATACAGAATATTACAAATTAAACCACAATAATATTTTGTAGTACTCAGGGATAGGAAGGTTATATAGCCTTTTTTCTAGACTTATTTTCTCCGTACACATAGTCTTTATTTTTCTTTTCTCGATTTTGCTAATAACAAATTCCATAAATTCCAGATTTTAAAGCTTAGAATGGGTCTATTAGAAGCTGCTCATAAAAATGAAGAGTTGACAGAGATTCTGATCCAAAAAGATCAAGAGCTGGAGCAACAGGACAAGACATCACGTGCCCAGGCAAGAATCATCAAGGTCCTTCCTCATTAATTAATAATCATTGTTTTAATTTAAAACTGTTAATTAAAAAAAATGTTAAAAAAAGAGTTTGGGGATGATAAGGGGAAACAATTCAAATAAGTAGTTTTAATTTTTATGTTGTTTTGTCCTCGCACAAAAACTGTAGAGAATAACTGTAGCCTAAAGCGAAGGCCGTAGGCCCTTAATAATTATGTACGTTCATCGAGTGCCGTGAATTGAGAGGGATAATCGATATACATTTAGATGCTTTATAAAATGGATTAAGCTATCAAATGTTGTTTGCTACGTATGTACGTAATCGTACTCAGTCTGCTATTGGTTGCCACGATGTACGTATTTTTTAGTTTTTTGTATCACAATTAATAAATAACCTTTTTGTAGATTTTTTTTCATAGTTACGTGACTCTTTAAAGATATTATGCAGGTTCGTGAAGAGTTAATCAACATGCTAAAGAATAAGGAGACTGAACAAAGTCGTGAATTATCCATGTTGCAACAAGATCTTGACCATCGAATGAAAATCGTAGATGAAGTGAGATCCGCGCGTATTTTTAATAATTTTTTTATTATTATTTTTACATCAAATTACAATATTATTAAAATTTATATTTAGTACAATATGATTAAACATTCGTTAATTTTATTAGGTACCAAAAACTAAAAAATCTAATTCTGTCATTTAAGGTAAACAAGCAAATAGCTGCAAAAGCAGAAGAAATTCAAGAATTGTTTTCGACTTTAGAGAACAAACAGCAACAGATTCATCGATTAGAGAAAATAGTGTTAGCTCTAGAAGAACAACAAAGACGAGCTCAAGCGCAGCGTACTCGGCACGAAGAGAAAATTGCAGCACTTGAACATGAGCTAGCGGCTGGTGGCATTAGGCGAGAACGGTAGTAACTTTCAGTAAATCTATCATAAATATACCTACCAATTCAACTAACCTCAGGTCTCCAAAATGTGTGAGAATACCCATTAATACCCCCTCGGTGATTTCCTTTAGAACGTTATAGCAACATATACGAGTAAAGATAAATATAAGAGTTGTTCACTTTTGTTATCAATCTGGGGCACGGTTATCATGCGGTGAAGATAGGCCCTAAGCTCAAGACCCCCGAACATTCATCTGTGAAGTCACTTTCAGTGGTTGACTACCATATACAGGACATATCTTAGCCTTGTTTTAGTGGCCCAAGACTACAGGGCTGAAATATTAGTTACACCAGGACGCATTTAGCAGCAAAAATAATTTTTTGGTATTCTTTAAATGGAATGCATATTATACCAGATGACATCGTTTATTTTTCATTTCATGTTCATTTATCGTATACATATAATACAAGTGGCCCATACAACATTTTGAAACTTTAGGCACCCACAACTCGAGAACCCGATCACATACCAACAAAATTCTACGGCTCTGATCTTATTTAAGCGAGATCTGTCTGTATGTGAAATTTTAGCCTCCTACCCCTTGTAGTCTCGAGATTGAAAATTGTTTACGAACAGACATACATTGTCGTTTAATAAGAATTACCATTATTACCATATACATTAAAACCTATCTTTGTTTAAAAAACGATTAATGTGCGCACATATTGAAGTAAATAAATTCTTTTCATTTGTAATTTCCTTTTTTAGCTAACCTGTTTTACTTTTCTTTACAGAAAATTTCTATTTTTTTAGACGCTGATACGCGTCACTTATAAATTGTGCGAGTAATGTGATACCAGTGAATGTAAAATCATTTTCAGAAAGTTTTATTTTGTGACAAGTTGATCGAATAAAGAAGAAAACTCTTTTTAAATAGCTTTTATTTAGCCTTTTAGTTAATTAGATTTAGTCTTTCAGTTAACATTGTGTACTATTTGTGTCGTGATGATAATGTAACATATTATTAAAATACTCGGTAATTTATGAAAATAACCTCTAAATTACTTGCAGCACACATTAGTTTGCAGCATAAAAATCGATGCATTATCCATATTACCCTGCATATTATCTTAATAAAATAAATCAGATGTATTGTGGTAAGTTGTTATCGAACTATGAATATACTGTGATAACGCCACTATCTGTACAAAGGAAATTAAAAATGTGAATATCGTAGATTTTCAGAGATCTTCATGTGCCTTTCCAACTAGTAAAATTGGACACCAGTCTTATGAATCCCTTTGCATTGCGTGATGGGTGGATCAGCTGTGCAGCGCCCTTGATTTCTTTCTGCGACTGATTTTTCCCTTTCTGGCAATGTTTCTTAGTATTCCTATGAGCTTACAGATATTGATTCATCAAAATGAAGTAACTTATTATTTCAGTGAATTATTTAAAAAATTTAGGCTTTTATAAGATTCCAAAATGATGCAATATATATTTTAATGCCAATTGCGCCATCTACTGAAAAGTTTCGACAAAATATTTTTTCTGCGTGTACTCTAAAAATATTTTTATTACAGTACTTTTTGTGGTTACATTCATAGATTTAAAATACTAGTACCCGATTTTCCTCTTATTTCGACCAAAAAATTACTTAAATTAAAAAACTAATTTTGCTCCTAATCTTTTCCAGAAATGTCGTTGTTTAGTAACAGATAACGTAGAATTGTATATATATATAAAACTAAATAAATACGACATAGACATATAAGTTAAAACTCTTTTCGTCATAAATTATTATCTGGCTTTTGGCCCTCGCGTAAATTTGTTTTAATTTGTGTAAACAAAAGCCTCTCAAACTTAAATTTTTAAAAATTTGTACGGTTATACAATATTAAAAACCTAAACTAACGAACCTTCTTCTTGTGGTCGATTAACATAGCTAATATGTCTTCCTTGATCTTTCCATTGATAAAATTATAAAAAATGACTTACAATTCCTATGGTGCTAATGTTGACGTTGTCACTATAATAACTATGTGTCAATGTCATTTGTATCGTGCATTGTTTTGGTAGAAACTATTTTTATTAACTGAAGAATTAAGTTAAGTATAAAATGTCTGAAAGGAAAGTTTTGAATGTACGTATAATTGTTTATAATTGCATATTTGCAGCCACCGTATGAAACAAAGATTCTCTACATTATTTTGTTGATGGTTTCAGAAATATTATCCCCCGGATTTCGATCCATCAAAAATCCCTCGTATGAAGTTGGCAAAAAATCGCCAATATACCGTACGCTTGATGGCACCCTTTAATATGCGTTGTGTTACGTGCGGCGAGTACATCTACAAAGGAAAGAAATTCAATGCCCGCAAAGAGGACGTTGAGAACGAGGATTATTTAGGTATACGGATATACAGGTTTTACATCAAAGTAAGTGTCTCGTTCATATTTTATAATAGTTTATTTTAATTCTGTTGTTACAGAATTTTAAGTAGTTAGATATATTTTGTTATAATTTTATTAATGATTGAAATATTATTCATCAGCTGGTAGATGTCCACTGCTGGACATAGGCCTCACCCATAGTGGGAGATTTGGGCCGTCTCCCACCACGCTGGCCCATTTCGGTTTGGTTATGAGACAGAACTTGTTTGTGAATTAGCAGGGTGCACCACAAGCAGGTGAGTTTGGCTTGGTTCTTGTAAATTGTGTGGAATCTCTTACACTCGCTTTATTGAAATATTAATTTTCTGTAAACAATAATATAGTAATTGCAATATGAAAGTAAAATGTGAAAAATTAGCAATTGCTAAACAGTTTTTAAATTTTATAAATGTAATATAATAGTTTAAAAAAAAATTGCAGTGTACCCGTTGTTTACAAGAGATATCATTTAAGACAGACCCAAAGAATACTGATTATGAAATAGAGGCTGGAGCTACAAGAAATTTCATGGCTTTAAAATTAGCTGAAGAACAAGCAAAGAGAGAAGAAGAGGAACAGAAGGAGGAAGAAGCTAATAACCCCATGAAACTTTTAGGTACATTTTAATGATACAATAATATTTCTTTTTTTTTAATTGTTGCAAAATATTGTTAGAGTTAGAGGTATCATTTGTGTCATTGTTTTTTGTTGCTAGCAAGTTTATCAGTCTCTAGAGCAACTCGCAACTAGTTACATTCAGTACTGTAATAAAGTAAAATAATTTTTGCTTTATAAGACCTAACATCTTAAATCATAAGTAAATTGTGGTAAAGAACCAGAATGATGTTGATATACATTCTTTTGTCACAATAAACAATATAAAAGTGAAAACATTTACCCTGTAATTGATATCTCTATACCACCACAACATCTTCTGAAGGCAAATAGTATCGTGTTTTGTTTAAAGAGTGAGTGTGATTTTTATTTTGTGTATCATATCTCAAGAACATTGGCATAGTGTGGTGTGTTTTTTATAGAAAGGGAAATGTCTTGATTTATTTATTGACTATTCAATCGTTGAAAAATATTCTTTGTTATTTCTTTATATATCAAAATGGCTTTCATAATAGTCTTGCAGTATTTGTATTGTCAACACCATAAACCAATGGTATCTGGCTGACCATGTCTCCAGGATCATTGCTATGTTAAGTGAAATTAAGGTCAATTGTAAAATAATGTCAATATGAATATTGACCTTGAATCTGATAAGTCAGGCAAGCCCCGTGTTTAGATTGTTAAGGGTCATTACAATTGATACTTATGTAAGGTGTAAGTTAAAACAAAATCTTGTTAATTATTTTATGCTTTTTGAGGGAAATCATATAAAAGGAACATTCATTTATACATCTATACATGCTTAACCATAGTTTCCATATGTAAGTGAATAAAGTGGATGGAATAATGATAATAAAGAATTTTAAGTCATGATTGTTTAATGGCCTCTTTAAGCTGAATTATAAAACATTTAAAGTGATTCATTTTCTCGTTTATACCATATATATTTTATATTATTCTAGTTTATATTATAAATTTATGTCAGTCACACAAATTATTTTCCAGAATACAGAACAGAGCAATCAAGACAGGAGATTGAACTTTTAGAAAGTCTAGAGGATTTAAAAGAGTTAAATAGAAGGCAGCAGTCAGTTGACTATGAGAGCATGTTGAGACAATACCAGCCAGAGACTTCAGAGCAAAGAAAAGCAAGAGAAGAAAAGGAAGACAATGAATTTATAAAGTACACTTTCATGTTTATTAATATTTCGGCTAATATAAGTTAAACATAGAAAAATGATTCACTAATTCTTTTAGATATGATATTAATTAGATGGGTTTAGCATATTAGCCAGCTCTGATGTTAGTCATGTAGTTGGCGAGGATCCCGGTTCTTTAAGACTCTCCACTTTATATTCTTCTCTGTTGCTGTTCATACCAATTATGGAGAATGTAATGGAAATATTAATTCAAAAGTCAGGGCTGTTAACAACATCATCATCCTTGGGACTAATTAACAGACATTCACTGCTGCAAATAGGGGGGGGGGGGGGGGGGGGGGGGGGGGGGGGGGGGGGGGGGGGGGGGGGGGGGGGGGGGGGGGGGGGGGGGG
>DWLS01001345.1:0-22300 GCA_018246255.1 Pachliopta kotzebuea | reverse complement strand
GATCCCTGAGGAACACCAGCGTTGATCGTCATAGGTTCGGATGAACATCCGTCGACAACTACGCGGAGGAGTCGATTACTCAAGAAATCCTTTACCCAGAGGAGAAAATATGATTCATAAATATTTTTAGCACACAAAAAAAAGATCTCGCGTTAATAAATAAGACTAAAAGTAACGAATATTAGTTCCTCGTAGTACTTACAGCGTTATTTATACATTTTCAGTAACATGCTAACACTTAATTTTATTTTAAATAGCTCAACTTGACGTTGTATCGAACTTAACATTTACAGTTAACAGTATTTTTTAAATTGAATATATAATAATACATTTATAGATTTCATTTTCAATTCTTCCACATGTGATTTTTTAACTTTTATTAGAAACAATGTTTACCATTTACAGGTCACAAAGTTTTTTTCACTATTCCGGAACTTAACCAGTAATATCTAAACGCTGACCGAAGCAACGACCATTTTATAAATAATCTACTATGGCCAGGTCGTCAAGAGTAGTATTATTGTGATTAAATATAACTGATATTTTAAACAATTAAAATCTTATTAATGATTTTTATAGTTAGTGGCATATTTATTCCAGACCGGGATCATCAAAGCAATTTTTACCGTTTTCCGTGAAGTAAAATATAATCAACGTATGTATTTTTTCTCCAGTGTTTTTCTAATACAGTTATTTCTTCTATAAATTTTCTAAATTTCTTCTATAAATTTTCTAAATATCTTCTAAATATTTTCTAAATATCTTCTAAATATTTTATATATTAAAATCTTTTAAATATTTTTAATACTGATCCTATGTCACCGAAATAGGTGAGATGAAACGGCAATGGACTGATCACATAATGTTGTGTTCAAGAGTCCAGTCCTTTTCGTGATATAAATCGTATAATATTAACAGATGTTTTCAAATAAAATGAAACCTTTGTATATATTTTATTTATAGTTACGAAAACGGGAAAGAATAAAGCAATACGTAAGGACATGCGCGATAACGTAACACATCACTAGTCGCACGAATATAAAAGGCGCTATTGTAAAACAACTAGGTCGTTGTAACAATCATACTTATCGCCTGGCGAGGGAAATAAAAAACTTACTTTTCTGGTACCGTGCGCTAATATCCTTTAGTAAATGAATAGTATAATGAATACTTGTTCTCTACATACATATTGTACTGATTTAATGTCTTTTGAGTAAATATAACGAACAGGTTGAACTCGACAGACATTGTACTGTAACTGGTAAAAATAATTTGTTTTACACAAATTCAAATACATCCTACTACATACAGTTTGAAATAAAATAGAGTTTATTCCTAATACATGAATTTTGATTTATTTGTGCTAGTTTATTATTAATAATGTACCCAACCTGTTATGTGTAATGATAAACAAGTCCAGCTATTTGTCAATTAAAGTTCCGTTAAAATTAGTTCACCTATATCAATGATTACTTGGATAAAACACAAATTCTTTTTGGTAACAGTATTTTGTGAACATTCTAATAAAAAATATTTTTTTGATGTCCCAGACAAACATTTTAATTATCTAAATAAATATATAGAATTTAAGAATGTTAAGACAGTTGGAAGAGAACTAAATGCACATCAGATTTAAGCATTATCCATATTTATGCATATATTATAACCAACATCTATGATTTTTTTTTAAATATAGTAATATAATTAAGTTATATTTTACTTTTTAAAATTACTTAATTTATTTTTACTTTATAGGTTGTTACTTGATAGTAAACAATAGTAATTTATTAAAATATGTTATCTAAACACAATGGCCTCTAAAGAACCTAGCCTGTAAGAAAAATATCATTACCTATCCATTGTTTTGCCTTTTCCAGTGCAATGGCACTATAACAATAGGCCGAAAAGAGACTACACCAGCTTTATACAAAAATCTTGCAAGGTATAACTGGTGACTGTGACAAAGTAAAATATTTATTAACTAATATAAAGAAAAACCTTTATTCTTAATCGCTTACTATGTGTTTAATTTCATTAATTATAGGTTTCTGTTAAATAATGATCTTATGTTAAACTATTTTAACTTACCAAATAGCTGTCAATGTCTTTAAATAAATTTTCAAGGTATGAATTAATAAGATCCTTATGTGAAAATGTTATTAGTAAAAAGATATTTTTGTGTTTGTTATATAGATATTGTATCATGAGAATAACCAAAAATTAACATATTTTTATTATTTACTTTTCATGAGTAAGAAGCATTAGTAATATATTAGCTGAAGTTATAAGTGTTTTCTTGAGGTACAAAAATATATAGATGTTTATTTGTAATGTGTGTATCTAGAACATAAAATAAAATTGTACATATGAAATTAATTTAACAGCTATTTAAAAAATATATTGTCAACATCTTGTCATTATAACATTTATCATATTCTCATGTTGAAAGCCATAATACATATATTTATATACACATACAATACAATGTAAAAAAAACATCTTAAATGTGAATTAAGCAAAACAACATCATGTAGCATGAGGTGTTAAAGACCTTTTTTATTTCATCAGCTATGACCAGAAGGTCACCTGTGCTATTAATTGCGGCCCACATACTCATGGCTTTTGCACATAATCTGCATTTTATTATGAGTTAAAATGAAATACTTTCATAATCAGTAAGAGACACTATAAAAATACAGAACAAATGTCAAAAAGATATGTTATAACTTAGTTAATAAACAGTTATCACCAATAACAAGGATTCATTATAGAAGCCTTGAAATCAGGTTATGTTTACAGTAAAATGCTAAGGTATGTATGAACTGGATTCTTAGTATATTTAAATCGGGATATTTTTGGTTTCATATTAATATTACTACAAACAATTTTCTGGACGCGAACAAAGACCCTTAACAACCTTTTTAAAAATAAGATAACACTCACCTGGTCTAAGTCGATCTGCCGTAAAGGCAACTGTGGCCTCACATTGTTCGAATTAATTGAACTCATCCTCCAATCAGCACTTGTTCATAAATAGGAAACAAACAAATTGCACTAAAGCCCACCACAATTCATATGAGTATAAAAATATAACTAGTCACAAAATGGAGATCACAGTTGTTTGTTATTTAAAATAACATAATTTGTTTATTTCTTTAACTGGAACGGCACTGTCTGCTTTTCTGTTTGTATTCTCTGTAAAAAAAATATTGTTTATACAAATAGACATTATTTTTCTAGCCACCTAATAATCAAAAAAAAATAATGTCTACCCAATATATATATACAACAAATAGATATATGTAACATAATATTTTCTTTGGTGACTATATTTTATTATGTGGAGATTTTTTTTATTAAGACTTCAAATAATTTCATGAAAAAGACAAAAAATCATGTAATCTATTAATAATTAATTTTACTAAAAAGAATAAATGAGAAATATTAGTATACTATGTGTGTTTTGACAAACAAAAAGCTATTTTCAGAAATAACATAAATTAAAAACGGTCCCCAGACTAAAAGACAAAGAAGTTTGCCAAAACTAGTTCTCACTTTTAACACAGGGTTTAAAGAAAACTAAGATTGCTTACTACTGCACTATTCATTAATTATAGATATTAATGGTTTCTTTACAAAAAAATAGTTTTAATAAGAATAACATTTATTTAAAATCATTCATTATTAGATAGTATAAAATAAGTGTAAATATTAATCAAAACTTATTTTGTAATAAAAATTAATAATCCCATACATCTCGATATACTATTAAGACTCAATATAATAAAAATTAAATGTTTACTTTAAATATGTTGCATAAACTAATAATATACACATTTTTTATAAGTGTGGGTAGAAATTATGAACTAATCACGAAACATTTTTTTTAATATTAAGAAAAAAATCGCGGGAAAATTAATATTAGGGAATATTCGATGTACCAAGTTTCTCATTAAAAGTAAAAGTGTAATAGGTATGACAAAGGAATCAAGATTAAGCAACGAACAAGGGCAAACGAAAACATGTTTTATCAACTTCCTTACGCGTCTTAAGTTAAACGATCCGACTTCCGATAAAAAGTTTAATCCATATATATAACAAAACTTTTTAAATATTATTAACTGACGATTTGCTTTAAATAAATTATCGCAATCTTCTTTCTTACTTTCAAATAGCCAGAATTACTACCGTCATGTAAATCACCTGAATTTATCTGTCAAATTACATTTAAACACGACAAAATAGAAAATCCCAAAGTAGTTTCTTAATGATCGAAGTAGACATACTATCTAAATCAGCAAAATTATACTTACGTAGCGAGCACCGTTTTACACTGTCATCGAACACATTTCACTTTGAGATCTCGTACGACACATTGAATTATTACAATTCTAACACTTTTATACAACAGGCATTAATATTTTTGTAAAATAAAGAATCATAACTGCTAAATGAATTATCAATAGGCCTCGTTCTGATTAACCATTTCACGCACTCGTATCGTGAGATGAAAAAAGAAAACATTCATACATACACATACGAAACCTAGAAAGTCTATGGTCTTAGAGGCCTCTATGACACGGGTCAGTATTGCAATAGTATATATATATTTTTTGTAAATGTCTTTAAAGCTCAAGCAGCAGTAAATATTAGTCACAAAAGTGCCATATAACTTCTATTTTCATTGAACAACAAAATATATTTAAGTAAAATACACAATAAAAAAATATCGTTTCATTAAATATATTCGTTTGTCTATATAATAATGTCAAATAATCGATTTGTACTAACTACAAACATATTTTGAGTTTCTAAAGCCCAATTTTTTTTTAAAGCTTTGACTGTTTAATCATGTACAAATTTACTGATATAAAAATATTGATAAAAGAGTTAATACCAATAATAACTTTGTCAAATTTAAAAATATAGTATGGCCTTACATTGCATAAAAATTAAATTATGGAAACACTAACTCAATATATACAAGTAGGGCCCAAAAGGACTCGTATCCAGAGCCGTAAAAACATTTACAAAAAAATGTACAAGTGGATATATCAAGTGAAAACAAAAAATAAACATCTGTTGTGATTGATATATTTTTGTATAAAAAGTGATAAATATATCAATCGATAATTTGTCACATTTAAAAAAATATTAATTTATCAAATAATTTTTTTGCGGATTTTTCAATAACCCACAATGTGTTATGTGATAATAACAGGGCGAAGTTTAGCTTGGTTGTTATTAAGTTTAACTGCATTTATGTTAATATTAACCGGTATTATGACGCCTAAGTGGCTTTTGGGACAGCCTATTATAACAAATGACAATAACATTACAGGATTTTTTGTACCTACTGTTGGCATTTACAATCGGTTAGTACATGTATGCCAGATGAGTCCACGAAATAATAGTGCCATTGTATATTGTTTGTATTTATATTATCAATATTCTATTAAAAACACTCATTTCTTTTATAATCATTGATAAAAGACAACTAAATGGTTCCGGTAAATACTTGCCAGTAAAACTACCATCAAAATTTTTAACCATTATTAATTTATGTTATAATTTATTGTTTACATATGTAACTTAAGTTACCTTTTGTAGTCAACAATTTGTTTCTCAAAAGACTGGAAAAGTCAATCCAACTTTTCTAACATTATCTATAATCAATAGTCAGAGAAAATTTTCTGAAAACAGTTTTTTTTGTTGTATAAATATGGATACATTCATAAAAAAAAAGTAAAAAAAAATGTATCCATTTTGATAATACAGTCAATCAAGTTAGCATCTTTCTTGAATGAAAAATTAGCAGAAAGTATGTTTAGTAATGTAATACACTTACTACACCTACTTAATTAAACAGGTGTAGATACTAATATTTTTTTTAAATGTCCTTTATTTACTGGAGGAAAGAGTTTCTTACTGGAAAAAGACTTTAAAAGTGCTATTGATAGATATTACACAGACAACACTACTGCTCATGAATGCATTTGATATAGAAAAATATATACATTCTTACAAAAGTTATTGACCAGATCAAGAATAGCATACTTTTAATAGCATCTAATATATACTTGATTTACAGTTTATTTTGTTTCTATTATTTCAGATGTGTGCGAATGGCATATGATCACAATCACTGTGCTTCATTCTCTTTTTATGGGCTTGCAACAGATTCTACTGTTTATCCAACACCATGGAAAGCAGCAATGTTTTTCTTATCATTATGTAAGAATAAATTTGAAAATTATTCAGTTAATAAGATCATAATTTTAGTGTATCAAGTTTGCTGATAGACCATCAGCAAACTTGATACACTGACCATTGCAGTAATATATAGTATTTTGAAAACAGGAAAATTCCGTTTGTTATCTAGAATGTTGGAAACATAGAGTATAAAATTAACACAAAGTTAAATGAAAATTTAGTTCTGACTCTTGATTATGTGATATTAATTTTTAGTCATTTATTTCAGGTGCGGCAATACAATTCTCTACCGTATTGGCTGGAGTCCTAGCATGTTGTGTGCAGTCTGTTTTTAAGAAGAGTGTGATATCACTAGCAGGAGCTACACAGGCTTTAGGAGGTATAGTGAATGTTAATTATTATCCAATCCCACAATAATGTGGCACTAGTTATATTATATACTGCTCATACTCAATGCCTTAGGATTGTCATATAGTTGAAAGTTAACTTCTAGAATTTACTGGGGTAACTGTAGTATAATGTAATGGTTCTGATAGAATTTTTTATATGATGGCCACAGCCACATTTCACTGTCCGCAGTTGATAGGGAATTTCTTCCCATACTTAACACCGTGGACACCTAGTCTGGTTTCAGAGAAATTTTCTTCCAAGAAATATCAAGTTATGAAATGAACTCTCTGCCAAGGTTGAGGAGGTGATAAGGTTCTTGTGCCTCTCTCGCTTCTGTTGCCTCTGGTATTATAGGTGTCTATAGCCTACTGTAACTGCTTAACATCAGATAGGCTGTATGCTTGTTTACCACCTTAGCAGTATAAAAAACTTAACCCAATAATTTTACTAGTGATAATGACCTTTATTTTCGATCACTTTTATGATTGGCACAGTTCATTGGCAGTAGGATCTTGCAGTGGTACCTATCTAGACTGTCTCCAGCAGCAAAGATTTACCACCATAAAGATTTTTTATTATTACCCTGTATTCATAGTTGTATTTAAAATGTATTTTGAATAAATAAATATTTTATTTTCTAAGACTTTCTTTTAGTTTGTGATCAGTTTTCTTTTAAATGAATCCTTCATTTCGATAACCTTGATATAGTTGAGGAATACAAAACTAAGTATGATTATTTAACATTAACTGTAAATTTTTGTCCCTTGTTATGTTTCATGAATCTTCTTGATATATATTTTGAAGTAAACAATTTTTTTTTTGTTATTAAGATTTTTTTAAAGAACATGTTTTATGTATTTTTTCATTTCAGGCTTATTTGGTGTCCTCGGTCTTTTACTGTATCCATGGGGATGGGGAGCACAAAGAGTTAAAAGACTCTGCGGTGAAAATTCGGAACCATATATTCCAGGAGACTGTTCCATTGGTATGTTGTTAGTATTTATGTTATTTATAAATGGAGAGTTTTTTGGTATCTCTAAAACACTTGAATGACTGTTACATTAAAACAATTAAATTGAGCTCATATGTGGTTTGTGTAATATTCTTTGGGTACATATGTTTCTATTTTAAAGCTATATTTCGTTTATTTTGCAAAATAAAACAACAAAATAATATAACAGAGGTAAATTAAACTCATTTTCCACCGAAAGTAGTAATTTTGTTTTTTGTAATTTTTGTTCTTCACAAAAAAATTATACCATTAATTAAATTGCACAGATGCTAATTTTAGACACTGTAAAATCATTAGTTATAGTTTTTACTAGTACCACCTATTTTATATAACCACAGTGACTGTCTGCTTTGAAGCAATAAACCATTAGAAGATATTCAAGAATGCTGTAGTAGATTTTTTAGGTATGAGATACATAACTCCATATTGGTAAATAAATTCAGTGTATCTTTCTTCATCTTATGTATTAGAGATACTCAAAATGTCAGGCATACACAGGCAGTGCATAGGTTTTAACTTCGTGTCCTATTCACTGCTCTTTACTATAACATATACATCTTACCACCATTACACATAAACATCTTGTGTCTCCCCACATTATATAGTAAATTTGCTGTCTAGAGGAATTTTAAAGTTAGTGTATAACCATTGCCAACAGGTTGGGCCTTCTTCGTGACAGCCACAGGCGTTGCTCAAATTTTCTTGGCAAGCGCCCTCTCCAAGTCAGCAGATAAGGCTGCCAACTCTGACAAAGTGCAATTCCAAATCGATGAAGGGAAACAGCTCATTTGTCTAGCTTAAAATTTATTTAAGCAGAAAGTAAATTGTGCTTTTTCTATTATAAAAAAAAAATTATTATCGAGAATAATATCTTAAATGCAATATTTTAGTCATTTTGTATTTTTTAAAATTTTCAATCAAGTCTGATTTTAATGACGTAATTGATGATGCTATGTTAAAAAGATGTTTTATTTGTTTTAATTCAAAATTAACCAAGATCTTTGATTACGGTTTATTTACTTTTAGACCTTTTCTGCTTTCGTTCGCTTTAATTTTTTTAACATATAGTATATTTAAAAGCAGCAAATAATAATGTTCCTTCATGTTTTCATCATCATTACTACATGTTGTTGGTGCGTATTTCATCATCACTATTACTATAAGTAACCTATGTATTATTTATTTATCATCATCATCATTATCATCATCACCAGCCGCTACGACTATCGGCTGGTCAGTTTCTGGACTATATGTATAATATGAGTATATTATGTTGTAATTGCTTTTGGGTGCTTCATTGTTTACATCCCAAATAATAGATACATATTATATCATTGTTTTTATACTTTTACAGAATATATACAATATCATAACAGATATATGTATTATGTATACAAATATTTACAACTATTAAAACTATTTTTGTACAATACTATACAATGTTGCCATTTATATACAGAACTACTTGCATTTACTATTATATCTTAAGTATAATTTTATATCAGTTGAGAAAAAAAAAACATCTAGGAATAGGTAAAAGTATTATATCTCTATAATTTCTAGAAATTTTCATTTGTTATCATATAGTTATCAAATATTTAAAGCTTTAATCAAATTAATTATACCAAATGGCAATTCGGATACCATAGACTTAATCACTCACTGTTCTGGTTTGTCTTTTGAGGACCAAAACACATTTTTCAAATTCATCATCTATTTATGCAGGGGCTTATTTTGAAAATGGTCAAAATAGTTAAAATTCTCTGAAAACAAATTTTCTGGTAACATACCTTTTTATGTTTGAAATCGTTCACTTCTCTTTCAAATTTATAAAACTTTTCTGTACTTCGGAGTAAATAATATAATACATAAATTGACCTTTTTAAAATCATGGATACACAACGGTGAACGTTATACAGTGCTGATCATCATCAGCCCCAAAATCTCCACAACTATTGATCTTGCTATGTTACCAACATCATTATTGGACACAGTCATTGTTTTTTTCTTATTACTGAATTATGGCTTTCATCAACACAAATAGACTTGTACTGACTTGTTTTTATCATGTAGTTTTTTAAATTTCGCTGTAATATTGTAATATTTTTACCAATTTATAGATAAATATATTTTTTTATAATAATATCCCTAATAATAATTAATCCTAACAACATTGTAATTACTATTATGTAAGATAACTGAATGTATTATACTAAATTACAGTACAAACAGTAGCACAATTTTTAAGAATCAAAATTAATTTTACTTATTAATATTAATCTAAGACTCCAAATTTTAAAATGATCTAAAGGATTGTGACACACCAACATCCAGCCATCCATCATCATTATGATGAACAGTAACTATAACAAATTAAACTATATTTAGTCAAAGGAAATCAAAGAATTTCTATTCCTATAATACTCAGTGAATGACATTATAATAAAATTTATATTTTTGATAGATTTATTTATTCGTTATCACTAGTTCATTTTTGAACAATAATATTGAATCATTACATTTCAAATATTTATTTATTAGAATTAAAAAGAAATTTTCAAAATACCATTAATGAAGATTTTAATTATACATCTATTACTAATAATATTATCTATATTCTATAATAATAATTTAAGTTTCTAAATTATTCTATTATTTTCAATAGCCTAGTAAACAATATACAGTGCCATAGATATTATATAACAGCTTTAAATTTTTATTTCGAACAGTATTATGAAAATTATTGTCTTATGTCTTATTGGTTGTATTTAAAAAAATTATCACATCTTTCTAATTGGCGAGAAATCTAGATTAATATGTTACATTCCTATTTAAGTTATTATACAGGTTTTTATTTAATCGTGCTAAGAGTAGACTGACTTTCTTTGAACGCTTTGAATTGGTTGGTTACTATTCAGTTGTATGAAAACATTTTTAGTTTGTAAATTAATTTCGGACTTTTTCTGGAATGATTTGGTGTTATATGGAATATTGTCTAAAGATTTGTATATGACTTGCGAAGCTAGAGTTGTTTGCCTGCCGTTTTAATACTGTGTCCCATCTCTTAGTCAAATAGACATAATGCTCATCGACGATTTCCTATTTTTGATAGCACAGATTATGTTTATGTTATCTGTATTACCAAATAAGCGAACTTTAATTCCTTATTAATATATTATTAAGGCAAGGTGGAGCACCGACGCATCCTAAAGATACGATGGTCACGCTTTTCATGTAACCAGTTTTAAGAGGGTTAAAAAATGCTATTTAACCATTGTCGCTAATAAAGTCGTAAAGGCGACAGTTTCTTAGGTATGCTTCAAAGACTCAATCTAAACTTATCATGCTGATTTTCAATTGCGGATGGAGAAATCGTGACAGAACTTACTAACTGGTGCTCTTACTATTGTTGCTTCAACAAGGTTCTATCGTCATTTATCCAGGGATAGTTTGAAGTATTCGAGGATGTTATCTAGCAAGCTTATCCTAAAGCCAGCTTCAGTAGATAGTGAGCGTTTTTTTTTTGTTTATGTTCCCCGCAAAGTTGGACTGGGAATTGTACCCTCACTTTATTCATCACTTCTATTTTCTTTCTAATTTACATTTTCCTTCTATTTTTCCTCTTGTTCATGTGGTATTTTTGTTCTCTTATTATTTTTATATTCCTTTCTTTTTCTTTACTTCTGTCACCCTTTATTCCATTTGATTGCCTCCCGATAACCGCTCTGCAGTATTTCAAGGATACGCTGCGACTTTCGTCCACGCTCATCAGGGAGATAATGAGCGTTTTATTTAATATAATAATTTTCAAATGTTTATGACTATATAATAATTTAAATTGTAAACTCCAATATCGTAATTTCTTTATGGCTTAATCATTATTTGTATGGTTCAATTTAATTTTTCGCAATCTTATTATTTAAACTTGATATATGAGATTTACATTTTGTATTAATTTTAAGAACGTTTTACAAGCATTTATTGTACTATGATATTTTTTATACACAAATATACTTTATTATTAAATAAATCCGTCTTTCATTTAGTTTTAACACATAGTATAAACATTCTAGATTTTGTTACCCACACCCGTGCCTTCGTCATACATTTTTTTACAAGTAATTGATGTCTTTTCTTAAAGATACATTTACTATAGTACTTGTATATCAACCAAAAACCATCACTACCCATATACAATGTTAGTAGTAAAAATGGTATGTTGTTTCTTATGGACAATATATTATGATGACGTGAATGAAAACCTGAAAGTGTTATATTCTGTCTACATCTAGAAATAAGTTTATATCAATTATTACTTGTATTAAGTGTAGAAAGATAATATATACATTAAAGTATCTGTTTCACGATTATTTTGAAAAAGTAAGTGCAATTTAATTTAGTGCTAAAGTCTTTGTTGAAGGCTTATGAATGTATATATTTAAAGCCTTTTTTGGATCTTTGTATACATCTCCATCATTTAAAATTGAATGAATGAATCTCATTGCTAATCTTTTCATTTCTAATGAACGGCCTATTTGTTATTTAATTTTGAATTCTACAAAATAAAAAAGAGTTACTACAATGTCTCCGTCCAAGTTAGTACGTAGGTTTTATTCAAGTAAATGTGAATTGGAATTGTAAAATTGGTAAAATGTATTAATTATTGATATGACATTAAAACTGACGAGGGAACATAGTTATGACATGTTATTTAGTCAAATTATTCCACTTTAATTGCGACCGCTACATGTAGGTATCAATGGTGGACATTATAAAATCACAACATGGCGATGGCGTCCCGACTGTCGATTAATTATTGAAACCCTAGTCCAGTATGACAACCACGAGGCCGGCCATTAGCGACAACCCGAAGCTTTCTTGTAGCAATTACTGAAGTAAAGTTCTACTTTTATTACATTTTCTATTCTAGTTGGTCCTTTATTATGACGATGCCGCATTATATAAGCGTTTTCCATGTAGCTTTTGTATATTAATTATTTACTTGTCTTTTAGTTTATCGTTTTATACAGACAATTGCACCTTCTATTATAACGACAAATGAGACATTGGTTTATTCGTAATATGTAATATAATGAAATGAAATAAAGGGATACGGATTACTGAATAGATTGATAAGTTAAACATTCTTCATAGCAACTTTATATACAAGTTGATAAATGAATAAAATCATATCAAAAATCAAAATTGGCTCTTGTGGTTAAATTCCAAAACGTCACAGAAACAATCATTAAGAGCAGAGATTTATTCGGCTATCTATAAAAGAGTCAAAAACTCGCTTCTATCAATCAAAAATGCAACGTTTCTTGCCGCCATTTTCGTATTCTGTTTTAAATTTCGCGCCAACTTTTCATTGCGGCCGTGAAAATTGCGCGTCGACATGGAGCCGTTCACCGGCTGGACGTTGAGGTTGAGATTCGTTTGCATTGTTTGAACCGGTTAGAAGTTGTGGCTTCAGTAAATCAATCAAGTGAATACGAAGCCAGTGATTACAGGCCGTCGTTACCCGAGGGTAGTGCGTTCGATGCCTATGCGTGTGAGACATCAATCAAAACTCGTCTATTTTTCCCTTTGTGATTTACAAATCCCAACTTCTCGTTAATGTTTTTTTTCACTTTTGAATTTTTTCGCTTTCATTTCAGCTTGTTTCCTTGAAAAGTATAAAATAGTTGTTCCAATTACGTATTGTACGTAGTGATTTGCCAAGAATAAAAATGTATTTAAATAAATGGTAAACAAAAATTAACATTTGTTTTCCTTTATTTCATATTCATAGGACAATTTTTCTGATGTTTCATTTATACTAAGGCTATTTATCCACCAACGATTATTTCTACGTGGTGGATAAATAACCGATTTTCTTGTAAGAGAAAGCACCAAAACCCGGCTATTGGGAAATTAGGTGGGTGTTTACAATGATAATTTCATGTATATAGAAATACTTACTAAAGTGGTTGTATTCTTTTACAACTACCCCAGTAATTTCAACAGTCATGTTTCACTAAATTTATTGTACACTGTCGGAGATGGCGAGATGGATACATGCTGTGTGGCGAGATGTCTGTGTGTCATATATATGTAAAATCTATAAATACAAAGGCTCTTGTGCACCATTGCGCCGGCGCAGCGATCTGAGTAACAAATATCACGTGTCCGCTTCGACCAATGGCGGTTGGGCGCGCCCGCAGCCGGTCACGATTTGAGGGCTCCCTCCTGTAATACATATCCTAATGCCATCGTTTTCCTTTTACAATTCTGACAGTCGCGAGGTTGTGGTTATTTCGTGATATATACGATCGAATAAATCCAGCCCCACGCCGTGGTAGTAACGAGGTGTAAATCTTGGCAAATTCTAAAGGCGAAATCGTGCGCTGAATTTCGAAATTTTGCATTGTAACTTCCAATATTGTACAGCACTGTAATATTCTTTGATTTGTCTAAGTTTGATTTTGTTTTTACCGGTTTTAGAAACAATGTAATTCTATTTGTTAACCTAAACTGAATTTAGGCTAACAAAGCTACTGTTTAAAACTAAGGCATTGTAATAGATATAGTATATATTCATCAAACAACTTTCTTCTGAGGAATGTTGAAACAAACAGTAGGTTATAATTATCTATTACCATATTTAATTACTCAAATAATGGCACTGATCGACGCTATTTATTTTTGTGTAAGCTGTAATTAAATGTGGATTTACACTGCTTCTTAGGGTGCTGTGGTCTAAGAAACGCTTGATTACAATAAGTTTTTTATGTAAGATCTTTTAAGTGTAATGGTGATTTTGCCCGCGTCGAAGTCTTTTGTGTGGTTGAAATTAATGTCAGGGTTGTGACACGTAAGCTTACTGTTAACCCCATTGATGGTCATCTTCAGTGCAATTCAAGAAGCGTCAGGATCAACCTCTGACACTGGTTTTTTTCTTCATTACGTTTAAACACATCGTAGGGTAGGCACGGCATAAAATGTAGGTCACGATTAGTTCAGCTTCGTCATGGTAGATATACAATAAAAAATAGTTAATACTATCATTATGTTTTGTAGGTCAAAATAGTTTTTGACATGACTGAAAATTTTTATGTAGTCTTTGGAAACTTGTTAGAATTTTACAGAGAGAAGATAAAAGTCTATACCAGAGATTCTGATCATCATTTATTACTTAATGGCAATGGTAAGTAAGAAATATCTGAAAATAAGAACAATTTCGGAGAAAATAGATTGACATGTAAGAATAAAGTAATAATAAAAAATTTAATAGCTTCCCGTAAGTTTTAAACAAAAACGACATTATTAGATGTCTATTGCGTTTAAAGTATAAGTTAATGCCCTTTAATTGGTAGCCGGGTTCAGTAGTTGTTAGGGGGTTTATGTTTCCATGGTATAATTACAGGTTACATTTGGTGCGGCAAAGAAGCTCGTCGCTTCAGGGCAGATGATACAAAGCTTCCAAATCATTACTTGTATAGTTCGTAGACATGATCATTTTCATAATGTATTCCTTGGTCAGGCCATAGTTTAGCTTCTGTCGCATGCTTTACTACAATGCACGGATGTTTAGGATTACATGTCATAGGTTTTTAGAATAAGCTAACTGCTGAAATTTTTCTGTATGGAGTTCTTTAAACAAGTCATAAAGTTCCTTCTGAATCGACAATATGCTGGTACTTTTAGTGTTACTGATGTTTATAGGGTGAGGTGTAAAGGGAACGACGCATCAACTTACGGGACCCAATTATAATATCTGGAACAGTTCTTGGGTGTACTTTTAGGTCTTAACTAGCGAAAGTTATATTCGTCTCTTGATTTTGTAATACAAAAAAAAAATTGTTGAAATGTCCTTCTCATTTTTTGTAGTAATCAAAAATGCCGTAGATATATCAGGGAAATTTTAAATTCAGCCCGATCCCGCGACCTAAATCTTTCTTTCACGCAATTCCGAAATAACATACAATCCAAATCACTGCGATTTCGCTCTCGATGAACATGTGGGGTGGCCATAGATCATGTAAAAAATAAGAAAAATATAAACCCTATGGATTACTCATTGCCGGAAACCATCTTGGGTTTTTTTAGGTGAAGAGGCAACGAGATAAATGAGAAATTGACCTAATTATAAATGATATGCTTGCCTATAATATGGCGCTGTTAAGATGATATACACAGCACTACATTGCGCTCGTCGTTCCGAGCTATCACTCTCGTTACCCTAGTAACTTCACTAGTATACAGCACCCTTCAATCCGTAACACAGTAATGTTTGTCGACTGTAATAGGAGCTGCGGTGGTACCTACCCAAACGGCCTCTAGCAGAGACTATGAATATTTCACCGTAAAGGTAATCTGACGAAGAGGAGTCTTCTCAAAAGGAATATTTGCCGTACTTGCCACGCTTAATATGCTGGTTGACGAGTGCGTTGATAACGGCTACTGGGAAAGTATTATTTATCTAATTTTTTTTTCATCATTATCTACAGTCTGCTGCCGTCCACTGCTGGACATAGGCCTCTCCCAAGGTACGCCTAATTTGTTAGTGCTTAATCACAATCAGACAAGGTTAAATATTGACGATAGTGAAGGATGGGGTCTTCACTATATTTTCTTTTAATCTGCAGAGTATAAGGATTATTATAAACATACACTTCATCCTCATTACATAGCCACCCTGTAACAATCCACACATTTATATCAATATATCATGCGCATATGTAGGTACGGCGTGAGAACGGACCGGGAATCGAACCCCCTATAATCAACCAATCGCGGCTCCGCAATTAGTCGGCCGCGTCGGACGTACGTACGTTTCGTTCATATATATATACATACATATACATATATATATCTAACAATACCTTCTATAATTAAACAAAGGATTTTCTGACGGATTGATAGTCGCATATCAATTGGGGTTTGTTCAAGTGTTAATTCGTTTTTACCTACATTTCATAAATGACAAGCATGTGAACATTTACTGGTGGTATATTTATTGCTGGTGACCACCTAAGTTACTACTGCAAATAAGACACCTTTACAGAATCGCCACATAAAGGAAGTTTTTAAGAGAAGAGTGTACCTGCTTCTAGACTACTACTACTTTACCAGTTAGGCTACATCTCAGTTTATCAGGTGGGATCCTGGTCAGGATTTTATTTATTATATACAATAACAAACTTTATCAGTATTACATATTTATAATTATCATTACTGTCATCTTTACTAATATTACATGTTTTTATTGTTGGATATATTTCTTTAACTTACTTCAAATCTTACGTTGTAATTTTATGTACCCACAAATATTTTCCCTTGCTATTGTTAAACCTATTACCTAGTACATAGAAGGAAAAGAAGTTGATAAAAAATCATTATAAACACAAGTCTCTTTAGTCTCACGGTAAGTAATAATTCAAGAAAGACAGAGCAAAATCTGAATTTTAAATCAAAATTATCAATGCTGTTTTGTTATACTATTATAAATCTTTAAAATGGCTACGACAATAATACTGTAAAAGTTTTAGTTTTCTTATTATAAAAAAAAATTAATTATGTGTGAAAATTATGATTTATTTATAAAACGAGATCACCTCGTACAATCTGAAAAACTTCACTGTCAATTATATGCATTTAAGTTAATGTGATTTTTGTTATGTTACATATATTGAAGAACTACTTAGTTTTAATTTTACTTTGTAAGCAAGGAGTTTATTTATTAGTTAATTGACAATGTGAAAGATATTTTGGTTTACAAAAATCAGGAAATCCGTGGCAACTGAAGATTAGAAAAACCAACGGGTGTGTACCAATTGAAGAGAACATCTTCGGGAAGGCATATGTTCAGCATTAGAAGTCTGTCGTCTGATGATGTGATAAATATTAATATAATTTCAGTGCTCTTGCTTCAGTGCTATTGCTAACGGCTGGATGCAGACAGCGCAGGACTGATTGGAGTAGAGACCTTTGGGGGAGGCCTATGTCCAGCATAACGTGTTTATCGGCTGATGATAATGATATTGCTGAGAAATAAATTAATAAATATTTTTAGACAATCACAAATGAAGGTTCTTACAGATTTGATCATAAATCAAAATTGTAGATACCTAATATTTTGTGTCTATCAAACTTAAGTTAGATTACAAAAAAAAAATGCATCAGGCAGTTATCAAACGCAGAAAAGGAACGGCTGTTTTTTTTCTACAAAATGGCTAAACGTTTAGGTTCTCGAAATGTGCAGTTAATTGCAACTAATTCTACCGCCTCAAGCAGCGATTACGTCCGGGAATCAAACCGGCGAAACTTCGGTTCATAACTCATGTGTATGAATGGTCGGCACCTCTTTGATTTATATGATGTACTGCAGTTAGGGGATGATGTACTGGTGTAATCGTTATGTTGTATGTTATTGTCTATGGTATACGTTGCTATAACATTTTCTTTTCATTTTCTTACCTTCTGATAACGAATTTAACAATAAATTTATCTAACTCAGATAATAGGCTTATGAAATAATCACTCCAAGTAATCAGTTGTGTCTAGAAGCAATTAGTTATATCCAGTACATAATCAAACTTTTTGTTAACACTACAGTTTCATTACTGTATTGCGGTTTCTAGATAGTTGATTAACCATACGAATTTTATCTGTCAATATGATGAGGGCGATGTGATGCTGTACTGATGTCTAAATTACTTCTTTTCTATTAGCGATAACTATAAGCAACCTTTATCACAATTTAAGGATAATAATTATCTTTTAATTCAAATTTCATGTATTGTGATTTAATGTAATGGAATTTAAAGAAAAAGAAAGAGTTTTTAAACTAAATTACTGTGTAATGTATTTTAATAATAATAAAGATTTATAGGTATTTTAACATTTTCTAAGGTAATTTGATTCCCCCACTTCTCCTCCACATAGTGCGTGGAATTAAAGAATTACGTAGTCAATATTTTTTATTGAACGGATTCTGCTATCCGATAACAGATGGCGCTACGGTATCATATCTAAAGATGCAGATTTCATGAATTAATACAGTATGAATATGTATTTAAATATAATAATATTCTTCTTCTTAAGGTAACGTCTTCTTCTGAAGGTCGGCGATCATTACGGCGATTTGGGCCTTCGATATCGCGGCTCTGAAAAGCGAACGGGTGCTCTTTCCAAACCACTGTCGTGGGTTTTTTAGCCAGGATGTTCTTCTGCGGCCCACACATAATAATATATAACAATTTATTGACGAAACACTACAACTTCATAGACAAAAATTAAGTATTGATGATCACCTATATGATGCTGTCTTCGTCATGCTATGGCGGCAAACGATTATATTTACAAGACTACCAGTTGAAAAATTTAGTTTGTCGTAGGGTTTTTTTAAGACACCTATCTAGCTGCTACCTTCCTAGCGTACATTTATTACTATAATAACATGTCTGTTTTCTGACTGAGAATATGTAAAGAGATTGTGCCTGATTATTTTTGGTGGAGGACACCTCCCTCTCTGCGGTCTTATTGTAATTTAAGGTCTTTAGAATATAATCCTGTGTAAATTAAAAAAAAAAACCTAACAATGTATCATTTTGTTGACAGCAAGTGTGTTATAAACAATTATTTTACATAACAGAGAAGTAAATTGATTCCAACGGCCTCGAAATAGAAAATATAAATAAATATAAAATATAGGTACATAGAGTATTCGTAGAATTGTCTTATCTTGATTTTAATTCCCGCGATTAACCAACCTCGGACCGTCCTAACCCTACCGCTTTCCACGCAACTAAGACAAAGATAAAACGAAACTAAAGAACAAACAAAACGAAGCGGGCACCAGAACCTGTGGTAACTGGCCGACGGTAATTGTGGGCAGTCACGCGACTGCTGCACGCAAGCCTTTAACCTCAACACTAGTACAAGATTTTGCGAAAGTTTCTGTCATTTTTATGTTCAGGTGCTACAAACATCAGCCCAATGGAATATTAACATACATACATTGAAATGTCAAATGTGCCGTTGACATGTTTTGCGAAATGCAAAAATCGCGCATAATTCGCAGTTTAACTAATTTCTCATACATAACAATCGTTAATTGAGATGCAGCAAGCAAATTTTTTATAGCTTGGGTCTCTGCAAAAAGTGAATTTTATGATAAATCAGCTAAGCTATTTTCTACGGATACTAATCTTTCTCCAAAAAATAATAATTACGATCATACTACATATTATATATAATTAGAAGAATCTACGAGACAGACACCTGATGGTATTAACCACTCTTAACAATGTTGTGCTAGTTATAATATTACAATTAAGTTATAATGTGAAGTCCTGAACCTGATATTCCACTAGCCTGTCTTCTTAAAATACCTTTCTATTTTTTTCTTTTTTCAATCGGTCCTCTTTGTTTTGTTAGTAAGGGTCTGTTTGCTTTCTTTACTGTACTTTCTTTCTCTACTCTCCATATCCTTTCTTACTTTCATGCTTTTTTATCTTTTTTTCACTCTTGTTTTTACATTTATCTTATTCCTGTTTTGTGCATCGCTTTTCATTCTAAGTTTGTCCCCTACTTTTATTTTCCTCTATAACCTACTGGACTTCCGACTTGCAATATTTAATTAATATACAGCGACTCTCGTCTTCACTCATCAGAGAGGCGATGCTACAAACATTAATACTTCTTATCAATTTTAGCTCGATCCTCTTTCTCCCGGACAAGAGGAGATAATGTGCATTATGGAGTGCCTGTCTATTATTGGAGGTTGATCAGCAACTAGCTACACTGTCCTTCAAACTAGACCACAGTAATGCTTGTAAACTACCGTTTAGTGGAAGAAACAGTTGTTGCAGTGTTACCTAGAAGACTCCCGGTAACAGACGACAACCACCAATAAAAAATATTAAGCAATAATCTCTCAAGTATATTATTTTATCAGAACATTAATTTTAGAGCTAATATTAACGTTGACTCTAAAATATACAACGACTTGCAAAGAGTAAATACAGTATTGTATATTACATTTTATTTAGTACCTATTACCTCATAGTCAGAAATTATTATGTTGTCCTCAAAACCTTCAAATTAATACAAAAAAAAAACAGAAATACGATAAAAATTGTTAATTAACTTTGAACTAGTTTTGTATTATTTAAGATATCAGGACACGATCATAAGTATTCCTACCATGCTAAAAAGATTAGGTATTTTTTTAAATGACAATGGACTAACGATATCAACTTCACATGATACTAGGAGACGTGAGGCCAGAGGTGAATTTTGCTCAACTTTTATTAGCTGACTTCCGGAAGAAAGCAATGATGTAATAGCAAAAGATTTATGAGGGTAGTAGTTATACGAGCGGGTTTCAATACCTTTCCACGAACTCCACCATAGGTTTCCCCGGAATCAAAGCAGGGACTTTAATCTTATAACGACGATGCATTTTTTGGTAAGCGATTCGACTGTCTGTTATGATGTACTAGTTTAGATGTTTACACATGAAAACTTTGAGAACTTGAGTCATGAGTTGTTATGATTTTAAATCGCTTTATCTCAGTAATTTGGAGTTCGTTCTTAGGCCTCAAAACTATTGTGTAATGGAAGAAATAGATTAGGTAGTAGTTAAATATTTTAACTAGATACTTATTAATTTAAACTTAAGTCCTGATTCATGTTAAGTCTACTTAACGGCTTGTATGTTAGATATAAAAGGGCGTGCGCCAAACGAGAACGCTTTACCGAAATTCTATCGGTTACTAGATCAATAGACTTATAGCTGGTTAATTGCGGGTTCGGAGCTGTATTATTCCTTGTAATAATACGTTGCATTTACGTGGAAAAAATCAAATTTATTGCCCACGAGACGTTCACTGATTGATCGGTGATGAATCGACTGAACAATAAATCAGTGGAGCTGTTACTATTAATGAATTAATATTATATTCATCGACAAATGATCACAACCTTTCTTAGCAATGATACAAGTAACTGGATTTATTATAAAATAAGTTAATCAAATGACTATAAAGTAGAAAGTAAGTTGATCAAATTATTGACGAAGGAATATGAGTACCAATATACAATTTATAATTAGTTTAACAATTACGTTATAATTATATATAACAAATAATTTACCGCTAAAATTTGTTGTTTTAATTAGTATGAAATTAAAGCGGAAATTGATTGAAGTAGCAACACTATAATTAGGCAGAGATGTAAAACTTAGTAATATAGTAAATATGTTAAAGATGTCACATATTATTTAAAGAGAGCCTCTGAGTTTATTTTAAATTTTACTATTATTACGAATATTTCCATAGATGATAATTTGTTTTTTAAAAATATATGAAATACTACTTTGATGATGTAAGTGAAGCTGGTGGTAGGTCTATATTGCCAGGGTTTGTCAAGATAGCTACCACTGCAGCTCCTTTTGCAGGCGACAAATACTACTATACAAATAGTACTGTTTTCCAGTTTGAAAGGCGTTATGAGTTGGTGAAATTACTAGGGTAACGAGACTTAATACTTTATATCGTTTTAAAACAAAACCGTAATATAATGCTGTCTATACCATACGCCACCCCTCCATAGCGCAGTTCCTGCAGGACTGCGCTATTTTCTATTTCGATAAAGCCATGCACCACTCGAATCCTCTGATCGTCCAAACAGCGGATT
>DWLS01001344.1:0-22307 GCA_018246255.1 Pachliopta kotzebuea | reverse complement strand
CCGCTTCCGCCGGCGCCCACCACCGCGCCCGCCCGCGGCCCCTCCGCTACCAGTCCCTGGAGCGGGAATATGACCGCTCCTACGCTCCACCACCGCCCCCCGAGGACGATTACTACCGCCGCGAACCGCCGCCGCTTTTCCTCGGCGAGCTCCAATCACAGAATTCGGACCTGCAGCGGGAGCTCGGTAACCTTAAGAAAGAACTGGAACTGACCAATCAGAAATTGGGCTCCAGTATGCATAGCATAAAGACCTTCTGGAGCCCGGAGCTCAAAAAGGAGCGGGCGTTGAGGAAAGAGGAGAGCGCGAAGTACAGCTTGATAAATGATCAACTTAAGCTACTCAATCAAGAAAATCAAGTAAGTGCCTTTTCATAATTTCTATTATATTACATTAACTTTACTATTTATAATCTATATAAAATTTCCTTTTTACATTATATACAAGTTAGATTTGCACTTTGCCATTACCATGCACGTCTTTCTTTTTCAGATGAAGAGAAACCTAGCAAATAAACGGACATTTATCATAATTATAAATCTGAACTATAAACTAAATAGACACATAAATAGCAATTAAATAGAGAAAAAGAACATTTTAAGTCATTATCGTTTAATGAACTCTTCGTAGTAGGTCTGCCGCCTACGCATGCTTGAAATCTACTAACGTATGTACGTAGATCAATGAATCGACATTGAACAACTCATTCCGCTATTCGATATAAAGAAAGCAAAAAAATGTTCATAGCGTCATCAAAGTTGATACTTAATACTGAAATCCAAAAAAATGAAGTTATATCATCAGAGGAGTCACCAGTTTATAATATTAACCCGTTCTTTCAAGTCTAAGCGAAAATTATAGCAAATTTTTTATAATGAAATATTGCTGCTTGCCATCAGGTAGGACCGCGGTCAAGCGCGAGTCTATATAAAATTAATGATAAAGGATTAAACTTATTCAAGTTTAATTTTATGCAACTAGATGAAATGACATCATCTGGGGAGTATCCTGATCAAATGAGCCATTTAAATTACGTAACCCAGTTGGTAGTTAAATAGGCATTAAATAATCATACTCTTCTCATCTCACACCTTTAGATAATTCATCATAGTTTCAACCTATTGTCATCTACTGCTAAAAATAGACCTTCCGAATTGATTTCCAGGGTGACCAGTCCGACGTCCTTTGCATCCAACGATTCTTTGCGATTTCCATCAGGTCATCAGTCCACCTGGCAAACGATTGTCCCCCGTTACTCTTGTCCTTCTCCATTTAAGGATACTTCTACTAAATTAGACAATTGTTTTTTATATTTATATTGTTTTTCTGCCCATCAGAGACTACTGCTGAAAACGAAGTTATCCAAAAGATGGCCAGTCCTCACGTCTAAGAGAGAAGGCCTGACAGTTAGGTAATCAATAAAAATGTCCATAAAGGAAGCAACTATTAACTTTAATTAATAATAAGACATCATTTTAAATTTTTTGTAGTAACTAAAACACTAAGTAAAATTTGTAGACAGAATAACCAAAAAAGAGTTCATAATCCTCGAATTCTACTCGAGTACTGGATTTCTAAATTAATGCAAACAATACTTTTAAATAGGAAAAACTATTAACGGTTCAGCCGATTCCGTATCTTTGCAATACAGAAAGTCACGGAAAACAATCTCAGGCATACTTGTTAAAATCATAACACTATTTTTAGTGTCCAAGTTTAGTCATGAAAGGAGGGCTTTACAACTACTACTTTTCTATCCTCTCAAAGTTCAAACTACCTCATATTGTAAATCTGTAATAAATGAGAATAGTTTGAGTAAGCCCATGTACACTATTCCCTACTTCCTTGTTACTGAATGCATACGATTGGGGCCTAGTGCTAGGCCATTGATGTAAGAAAAAAAATTGAACAACTAAAAACATAGCTATGTGAAAAGTTGCGGTGAGAATAAACACTCTTCTTAGATAACCGCCTCTGGTCTTTTAAATTTTCTAAAGATATTTTATCAAGAAAAATGATTTATGTTAATAAAATCATCTATTTTACTTATTGTCCTTTCCTGCTGAATATAGAGAACCAATTAGATTTCCATCGTGAATGATCTGCACCCAATGATTCACTGCGATCTCCACCAGATCGTCAGTTCACAGAGCGACCATCAAATGCAGAATGGCACCTGAAAATGAATGGTCCAAATGTAATTACATCTTAATGCTGTAGAAGCAGCGACACGGAATATTAGACTATCTCTGCCGCGAATACAATGCTTTGGATGAATAAACCTGAATTCTTTGTTCGCTATCAATAGTTGCGTAACGAGCAAATGGGCGTAAAAGGAAATGGGGACGTCTCCCGTATGATCAGTAGACGCTTTACAGTTGATAAAATCATAGCCCAATAAAAAAAATATTAGACAATGCTAAATAACAATGTTACTTTTCGTAAATATTATATATTCATCATCATCAGCATCAAGCTAAACTCATTCGCTGCTGGATACAGGCCTTCCCTGATGTCTTCCATCATTAAATATTTTGTTTTTTGATATTAAATACACCAAAACCTGCAAATGTCCTGATAGGAAGTTTGCATTCCTTCATTTCTGTACATGGTTTTTTCGAGCTGGATTGTACTAACACTTGATTTTATTATGACATGGTGGTAAATAACGAGGCCGCGGATGGTAAAGCCCATTTACACGGAATACTCTTGTCTATTTTACTGTCAACTGAAACACTGTAATTTTGATAAGGTGATGATCCGTTTGTCTTATTTTTGGATTATGTACACATGTTCTATCCGTACAGAGCATTTAATTTCGTCTTCTTGTCAAGGTTTGGGAGAGAACACTTTTAAAGTACGCTTTTGTACATATTTTTTACGATCACCATGTTTTTATATCGTGAGTTTAAAAAGACGAAATAAAATAAAAAAATAACGACGCTGACTTCCATTCCATTTGACAATGATAAGGCTAAGGATGTTAGGCAAGTTCGGCAAAACCTTATCATCATTTAAATGCATGGTCCTGAAATCAAACAGGCGCTTCCGTCTTATACAGCAAGCGTTTATCCAGTAACGCCACGGAAGACAATCTGCTGGTCTTTGGCAAAAGTGATCAACAATTAAAATATTTTTGGGGAAGTAAAGAAGATCATACAGTTTAATTGTAATTTACTACATTGAAATATTTTTTTACGCTTAACGCTCATCTGCTCACCGCTTATTTGTATTCATTGTTCATCATACATCGCTTGAATGACCCAAATATCTTTGCCAACCTCATTTGGCATTGCGTCAGTTTAACGCTCAAATCATCCTTTGAAACGTGCGGCCCCGTTCCTTATTTGGCAGAGATCCTTAATAAATAGTTAAGGGAGATGAAGTAGACGTGGCAGACGCTACGGCGACGTCCCCCGGGCTCCCCGTCTGACTTGATTGCGGTCATGAGCCCCAATTCCGCAGAATTGGGTTATGCTTTAATCGATAATGAGTTGAGGAATATAGTTCTGCATTTTTTTTACTTGATCTTACTTGGCAAAACAAATTTATTCCTAGTGCGTCTGCCTTGATAGAGTTCGACATTTTTTATTGTATAGAAGGTTACATTTACGAAGTATTTATTGACACTGAATTGGACATCAGATGCCAGAAATAAGTGGGAATATATCAAGGATTGGTATCCTTATGTTTATCCATATATCGATGCTTTGCAGCCCAGATCTCGGCCACCTGGACGTTGCAAAATCTCCATTTGAAGCAATATGTGTTAGGGGTGATCAAGAAACTAACGAGGGTAGGTACATCATGCGGGTGACCACCTAACTATTCCGGTGGTCAGCATAAAATAGTATGTCTAAGAATGACGCCGTAGTTTCTAAAATTACTGAAGTAACGCGAGTTAACTTTTTAAATGGATCCTATTATTTCTCTTCTAATGATTTTCTTAATATTAGAGATTATGATTTCTTCGTGATAATTTGCTTCTGATGATGTTACGCCAGGACTTTTAGTTCTCCATTGTATGTATGGCATTTTATTCAGGTGTGTCTTCCTTCAGGTGATCTGTCCAACGTCATCAGCTTTGTTGTTGATGACCATAAATGGCATCATAATCACACTTAAATACTAAAACTTTTGGTTTGTACATTTTATATTGCCAGACCATCCGCGGAACTATTATCGCTTATGATTATGTAACATTATGATTGTTACAACATTGTAGATTAAAAAAAAGGTTAAAAACACATATTATTATAGTATTTCAATACACATCGTAATGAAATGTACATAAAGTTTATTAAAGCTTAAATCTTAGCCACAAGTTCAACTTCGTTAATTTTGTGGAACGCAACCCAACGAGCAGGAAACACCTCATTAAAGATGGAGAGGCGAAGGTGTGGGTCTGTGGAACATTGTTAGCCCCTGAACTACTTTTATGGGTATTTACATCTTTTTTTTTTCCTATAGTGCTTCTAGCTTTTGTAAAACACAACTTCCCTTTTATTTGTTTCCTAATATAGTTGACATAAAGGTTTCGAAATCATTCAAATGTCGATTTTGTAAAAAAATAGAGAAGTACTGATGAATTAAAATGTATTATTCATATTTCAACTGTTAACTTCATAAATATTAAATTTATTCGATACTATCACGTGAAATCCAAACAGATGGTAAGAATTAAACTGTGTCAATGTGGCCTATAAATTCATTAAGGAATTATAAATAAAACTGTAATAGTAGCTTTCAAAGTTAAAATAAAATTAGTACCAGTTGAAAAAATAGTAAAGCAGTGGGCCTCTTCCGCTTGATAATGATCAATGATAAAAAGCTTGGATCTTGTCTATGAAGCAATCACAACATTATTTCATACTCTTACAAGTTTATTAAATTCCTTGTACTAAGTCATTCACCTATTCTTTCATCAATTGTGGTTTTACGGGATCTTCCTTTACCACATTTCCGTTCATTAATACAATCCTTTTTTTAAAAGATAATTATTTAGCTTCTATTTCCTACGCTTCTATAGATCTTTTTGTTTTGTTTTAAATAAAAGTTATTAATTGAAACAATGGAAATAACCATACCCAGTTATCGATTAACAATTGAACAATTCACGAATAAAGTATGCGAGGAACGAGAACAATAATGCAATTAATAAAGTCGATTGAAGCTCGTCATATTGTACTCAATTAACGAATTCAGCTAGTGTTGCAATTGAACACACTCGAAACTCTCTCCGCATTTCCAGTCAAATTAACTTCTATTTTAAACACTACTTGGTCACGAACTTTATATACTTTCCTCTCCTTACAATTTTTTATGAATATTTTATTTAAAACACAACTTTTTAAATTAGCGATTACTATTACTTCTTTTATAATACTAAAATGACTTTTTACTATCACGCAAAATTTACCAGTCTTCAGTGTAAAAGGGACTAAAAAAGATTCTGCAGATTTAAAATTAATAATACATTTAAGTAGTTTCATGAATCATATAACTAATGAAAAGGGCGGAAAATTAAAGTGGCACAAATAATAATAAATATAGAATTATCTCAGAAACATCTCTGCACCAACTAAGGTAGACTGTAAGATAATGCCAGTGGCATTAAGTCCGCCTTTACACGAAGTGTAAGAAGAAATTATATAATCATCATTGCAAGAATGAAAACGGTTGAGCCAATAAAAAAAGTATTCAAAGAAAAACGGTTTTAACTTATCACATCCTTTATTTCGTGAGGGAAACCATAAAATGATCAACGGTGATGGATTTTAAATACGTTCGTTACCGTTATAGGCCTTGGGGAGAGAGTTAAATTTTCAATTAGCTTCAGTTTTTGGTGAAGGAAAAGGTGAGGAGACTAACATATTTCAAGAACCACAGCTGTTGTGGACGTGTGACATTTGGTAATCAGCATTGTGGATAATTAGCCTGGACTCCCCAACGACTTGAGTGAAAACAATAAGAGGATTGTTTATGTTTAAAAAAAGTTGGTAGTAATTGAAAGCAGAGTGAAGCCTTGAGTTGGCGCCATGACGGCTGTCAGTTTTGGCGCGAAGCCAAGCTCGTGGCGTTCCGTTACACGTTCCGTAGCGCGATTGTAGTATCACCTGTTGACTGCTTCATCGCTTAATGTCTTGAATCCCTAATGAGGTGTCTTTGATGCCAATGCTTAGATAAAAAGAATACCTTTATTAACTGGTTTCTGATAACAACAGTTTGTTATTCTCTTATTTTTTAAGTGGCAATGAGAAAAAGGTTGCAAAACGCTCAAAATACAAACTCTGATATGCTGACCGCCGAACCACCCTGACATATGTTGGCTGAAAAAAAAAATGTGTTTGGTAATTAGTTACAATTTGTGAACCTGGAAATCAACCCATGGACCTTAGTGAATATTAAATAACATGATATTGTCTTAGTATATGTATTTTTGCTATTTGGTGACATGTCTCTGTTGTCAATGACCGCATAGATACCAACAATAGCAGATTCTGTTTCTGTCGCCAATCAGGCTTCAAAAATTTTAGTAAATGTATGAAAGGGGTTGTACATAATGAAATTACTGTGGTAAACCAGATTTAATATCTAATATCACAATGTTCATGTGACATCAGGTTTGTTTAACAAAAATATGTCTCAATAATGTTTTTAATAGGAACAGCTTGTAAATTGAACATTTATGAAAATGTTTAAATTTTAACATGATGCTTATATTCTGTCGGACCATATGAACCTTTGGATATTAGACCAATCAATCCAACCCATTGGATAGGAATGATTTTTTTAGAGATCATAACCTTTCATGCGGCGATTTTTAATATCACGCCGCCGTTAGGGTGGAGAGGGATTTAGATGTGGGTCGGCTTCGGCTTGCAAATTGCTGTAAGCCTGGTTGGTTTTTACACTACACTGATGTGGTGGTGATTAATTCATTTCTTTTTAGTAATACGTACTTGATTATACATTGTAGGTTTATGAGTAAAGCTAATGAGAGAGGCCGTCTACTAGAATTTATTAGATAAAGACGTGTAAAGTATGTACTCTAGGCGAAATTCTTGTTTACGAGGAGGGGATATATAGCTTTCTTAAAGATAGAAAAGGTTACTTGGGATTTCTACTTACTAAAACCTTAGAAATCGTTGTTAGTACGCATTAACATCTATGAAACCCACCAAAAACTATATATGATCACGTTATAAAAAAACAGACTTTCTAATACCCTTACTATAATACAACAGAATTGTTTTTTATAAGCGCTTTTTCTATATTAGTACCTAAACATCCTTTAATAGACTCTTAAGACATAAAGTTCCCTTTACTTTTAATAGAGATTTCTATTGACTAAGTGAGAGTCCGGATCATCTCTAAAATGCTGTTAATGATGTAAAAAAGTTGCCCAAAAATATATGTAGTACCAGTAAAAGGTCCGTTAATATGATTAATGGCTCCATATTCAACACGGGACGACATTAAAGAATTTGTTGAATAATATCATCGCTAATTAGACCCGAATATAAATATTATTAGCACGTAATAAACAACATTGTCCCATGACACCACGGAGACCTTGTGTAGCTCCGTGGAATACAAAATGATAAATATTTTAACAGTTTTTGTGTGGATACAGAATAAATGGAATTTGTGGTGATAATCAATTTAAACTAATTTCTTTATGTGAGTGAGTTTAAGAAATATTAAAAGAGTACATCGCAACAATATGGCATCATAAGAGACACTTTCTTTGTAAGTAACAGTAATTAGTTTCTTTGTTAACCTTTATGAAAAAAAAGCATGCACAGACCATTTAAGTTCCTTGACAAACTTCTGTTAAATCCTCTAGAACAATTGTTTACACTACTTAATAAATGCTTAGGTCTATGAATGTTCTACTGCATACATTTAAACAGGTCCTATGTAGAATTTAAATGTGATAGGCAGTTTTTCGCGATCAAAATCACTAGTTCATCACTAACTATCTCTTTTACTTGCTAAGGCTGATTGTAACTAAACTCCCTCTGTGGCTCCATTACGTTTTTTGGGCTAAAGTTTGGCTGTAAGATAGACTAGTTATCCCCCTTATATCATAAATCTAACACTATATAGCAGCGGTTCTGTTAGATTAGTTTGAGGGAATACGTATGTGATAGGACAATTTTTATCTTATTGTAGGACTATGTGTGTGATAAGTTCCTTATATACTTGAACCAAGACAGAATTTTAATTGGTAAAAATCTCTACATAGTCACCAAGGATCATAGGTATTATGAAGATCTCCTTCATAAACATATATTACCGCTCGTCGTTATTTCTTTTGATGGACGTGACAGAGTACGTTATCTTAATGTGCCCAACAAAAAGCCCGGATAAATTTCCTCAGGGCTGTCAGTTGCTAAATGGGTCGTAATCTGGTAAATATATAATAGTATCACAAGCCTAGGACAAAAGTGATCTCAATTTCTAGTACGTTAAATAAGGTCGGGCATAGTGACGTTCCTTGAGAGACGCCTATTTCCACCAGTGGCCTGCCGCAGGTTTTTGATGATGAAGGCAAATTTTGAAAATCTAATTTTAAGTAAATATAAATGTTTTATTTCACAAATGACCAATCTATCTATTAAAGAAACACATGAGTCGAATATAAGCGTAATGAAGTAGTTTTATAGCAAAATCAAAACTTTTGACATTTTTAGTCAAGCCATATTAATTTTATTATTATATATCTATATTCTGAACATAATCAGATTCTCCCCACGCTTAAAATGACTGTAAGCAATGAGTTATGCCGGTAAAGAACACAGGCCCGGTTTTTACTAGACTTGGTCCCATTTTCATGATACGTTGCTGCTAGAATTGCAGCGGGATATTCTACTCTATCTCCTAAACGAGCAAGTTTTAATTAAAATCTGTGAAAAATTTAAATAAACAATTAATCAGATTTTGATGTGAAATTGTCAAAAATGTTTAATTGATTTATTTATAACCTAACAAATAATTTTGTTGTTAACCTCGGAACAGTAATATTGCTACATATGCTATCTTTATATATATAATTATAATGGCAAGACAAATGTCACATAACATGTTCCAATGATCTATGTAAGTGAGTTATACAAATTTTTATTAAGTATAAATTTGTAAAGATTTTAAATGTATTATAATTTTGTTTTTCTGGAAATGAGTTCGTTAATACAACTGAAAGAGTGCGAAAAAAAATCTCTTCGTCAATAAATTTGACTGAAATGAAATACTAAGAGATTTTGTTTTTCACTCATTAAAATTTTAATGATTTAACGGAAACAAAAATATCTTTAATAGGCCTAGTCATTGAAAATTATTTTTAAGGGGCTTCTGAAGTACCAGAAACAGATTTCTATTTTGTTCTACCAAAAGTATAGCTAGTTAATGTTTTAGGTAATATAAAGATGAAACATGCAAATATTTACTACAATAGACATTGAAAAATTTAATTTAGACCGAACCTAGAGTTTTTTGAAGTCTAAAAGCATTCAAGCTAAGCTCATTGTATTTCGTTTTGCTTCTTTCCATTGTTTCGTTTCCAAGGAAATCGCTTCGGGTTCTTTAAACTTATTTCATTAACTTCATCGCGAATGCTTACCGTGAATTTCTCTGTGGTTCATTATAATCTTGAGAATTTTACCTCTGTAGTGATTACCTCCAGCTATTTAAGTTATTTATGAAAATCTTAAGCGTTTAACTTAATCATTTCATTGAGAATTAAATATGAATAGCGGGCTATGATTGCTATTGAAGTTATATTGTTGAAGTCTTATTGTTTTAAATCTTTTTGTTTCACTGGAGTAGTGCAGTTGTCGAAGACCGTCCAGTCAGATTACAGTAATGTGAAAATATTACTTTGTTCCGATTTGTAGGTTAAGCTAGTGAACTTACTTAACTTTTAAACACTTACTGGGATAATGATACAACATATATCTCAATGCGATTAGTGTTTTTATTAATTATTTCGTTATATACGATGAGGGGACGAACAAGGCGTTTACCTGATGGTAAGTGGTATGCTTGCTCATAACAACGCGGCATTAGTTTAGATCCTATACACAGCACCATATTCCACACGTAGCTTCATGACTTAAAAATGTAGCCTTGTTACCCCAGTAATTTCACTAACATACAGCACCATTCAAACTGGTACAGAGTAATATTTGCACAGTACTGTTTGTCGGCTGCTATAGGAGCTGTTGTGGTATATACCTAGACCTACCACCGGTTTAAAAGTCTAATGTGGTGCAGTGTATATCATCCTAATTAGCGACATATTATTATGGGAAAGTGTATTACCACCCAGGTGAACGTCTTGCTCATCTTATCGCTTCGCTATATACATAGAAACATTCATTTAGAATTTCATTTCAATGTCTTCATTATGTTGTTAAACATTTTCCATATAAATCCACTGTTATAAATGTTTCTACTGTACGCAATTAAAAAAAGGGTAGTTTATAGTGTAATTGTAGTTGTGTAAAAACGGTTTTATTGTACGAGCCATTTGTTGTTGGTCGTAAATACGTACGTAGTATTTGAAATGCCAGGGTTCGTGCCAAGCATCACCACTTCAGGCTAACGGCGCAATGCTGTAAAGACTCTTCGCTCCAATAGTTTTATATGCGAATGAATAAGAGCTTTTCCTGTACAAGCAGTAAACGTAAAGCCTTTAATATTTTTTTCGTCGTATTAAAGTTACCACATACTGTTCCACCAATGGTTATGGTAATATTAAACTCTTCAGTACACAACACAAGTATGGCAACAAGAGAAGGCAGATTATACTTTTTGGAGTTACTGTACCAAATAATTATTAATATGTATTAAATTTAAATAAACTTTTACTTTATCATCTACATCTTTATTTTTATATTTAATCTATGAAATTAGATTGAATAGAAGCATGAATAAGTACACAGTTTAGTTTCAGTACCCATTGCAGGTCGTTAGAGCCCATTCTTGCAGAGTCAAGATCACAATACATCACGCCAATTTGTGCAGATGTCAAAATGTAAATTTTTCTTGGAACACGACAATTTCCTCTCGATGCTTTTCTTCATCATATCAAGCTTGATACTCGTTGAACTCGCGAATTACGGGCAGCTTATTAGTTAGTTTTACCCTCGGTCCATTTGAGAGACAGTGCCATACTGTTCTAGCCAATACTACAACTACTATAGCGATACAATAAATTTCATATCTTTTGAGGCATAAAAACGACAGAAACCTATTTTGTTGATAATTCTTGAATTTTTTAAAACCTTTTCGCTTTTCACTTGGGCCACAGCTCATGTTTACACATTACCCGCTCGGCGCTTAACGGCTCTTGTGTTAATTGAATAGTTCCGTGCAACGCGACCGCTAACGACTGTGCCTTGGCCACCAAATCTTCAATGTATACAACGGTTTTGCTACCACATATCGAGTTGGAGCAAAGCAGGACCAATCGGTGTAGACATCTCTAGACGAGACCTTCGTCCAGCAGTGAATGTGAATCACTGAATACAATCTTAATCTTAATAATAGTTGAAGAGTGTACATTTTCTTTTTGTTTGAACGCAGTCATCTCTAAAGATAGAAATTGGATTAAAAATTCTTTTTAGCTTCAAATGGTTACTTTTTAAACCAATGTTCTAGTTTATATTTTAAGTAATCAAATAATTTCATTTGAAAAAAGGGATGTAACGGGTCCCTCACAATAACTCGTCGGACTCAGGCCAACCTCATCTGATTGTGATGCAGTCAGCTAAAGAATACAGGCTTTGGCTACCTACCAACCGGCATTGGACCAGAGTGATGGGAGACGGCTTAAATTCCCTCATTATTGGGAGAAGTCTATATCCAGCAGTGGACGTCTATCGGCTGATAGTGATGATAAGAAACAAGTTTTAAACTGGGTCATTACTAATCTTTATTACATTACAAAATATGATCACATTCACAGCTTTTTTGATGATCAAATTATGTTTTAATCTATTGAAAAAAGTAGAGATTTTTCATTAACATAAAAACATTCTTTTGTTAACTTTATTAATTGAGAGGGTTTTATTATGAACAATATGTCACCCTCACAAAAGCGTCAACGTAGTGTTAAAAGTTATACTTAGTCATACATACAGTTCTTTATAGCTAATTTAATCTATATCATTACTTTGTTTTTAATCACAAAAGATCTAGAATTTTCATTCTATTTGCTGTGTTATTAAAAAAGAGGTCACTGAGGAAGTCTCAGTGCAGTGAGTCGTGGCGGCTGAAAATTTTTTCACTTCCTTGCATGTAGGTTAAGAGTGAGAGGTAGGTGACAGTATCCGAGCGAATTTGATGCAGCTCGCAATTTTTTTTAGGGCTCCTTCAGGCGAAGTCTACAATTTTTCGACTTCTTACAATTTGAAGCTTTTGACGTGAGAGAATAAAGTTTAAAATTTATTACAGTTACCTGGAAACTAGACTAGCAAATCATTGTTCATGTTCTTTGATATAATAGTTCTGGATGACCCGTTATGATTTAAGTGGAAAGTATTCGGCTTCTGTAAAGATAACATAAATCTGACTTGAAGGTTTATATCAGGTCTTAGATACTAAAATTAAAGATAAGTTAGACGATCTTTTTTAACCGTCGAGACGAGCAAAGCGTTCATCTGATGGTAAGTGATACGTTTGCTCATAATAACGTGGCGCTGGTTAAGAAGGTATAACCAAGCCTATATTGCTTTCATTGTTTTGACACAATCTGTTGTCTCGTTACCTAGGTAATTTTGCTTGCTTACAACACCCTTCAAATCGGAATACAGTAATGTTTGTACAGTACTGTTTGGTGGTACATTTAAGATTTGCTGTAGTACCTAACAGCCGGCCTATTACACTATGAAGAGATAAAGATGAGCAATGCAAGCTGTAAGTTAAACGCTTGCATATAGTAATAAGGCTGGTTAGGATGGTTACGTAGGTAAACCTCGATACGCTAGTAACAACACTAACTGCAGTTTCCTTCGTATTAATTGTTAGTAAACTGTTCTTGGAGTTAATGTGTCGCTGACGATATAGCTGAAATTATTGAAGAACAAATATTTACTTTATTTATCTTTCCTTCTCAAAATACCAACGCATTCCTCCAAACGGCACAGTGATTATTTTACGGTAAAAGCAATGAAACTCTGGAATACTCTACCTCATGATATCTGCCCTGTCTCTCCTTACCTATCTTTAAGAAGAGAGTTAAAGACTATTATTTTAACCTCTACTTCATATTTTATATTTACTACTTTGTTTACTTGCGATATATGTCCTTATATGTTACTATTACTAGTACACCTGCATAAATAATTAAAGTAGTTTCTCCTTCCTATTTGGGTATGCCGTAAGAGAACTCTTTTTAGGGTAAGCTCGCCTTTGTGACACTATGTTACTTTTATTAAATAGCATTGTTTTATATATATACGTGTAAGTGTACATAAAGAACAAATAAATAAATACTTTTGTCTTGAGGCGATGAGGTGGATATGTAAACATGTATATGTGAACTGTGATGTAGTAATAAAAAATTTAAGTGATTTTCCACATTTGAATACAGTTGGAAATAAAAGATAGTATCAGGAGCACTTCGCGTATCTATTTGCATAAATCCGTATGAGAGCTTCCGCGGGTGGAGATGAAACGGCGTTCTTTGAAGCGCCCTCAGCGGATGTACGTACGCGGATATAACGAAGATACACGAGGCGGATCCTCGACAGTCAGCTGAATACAAATCCGCAATAACCCAGCAGAGATCGGCTACATTTGCATTCAGCTGGCAAATACGAAAGGGGCGAAACACAATTGTGTTATTCTCGGAAATGCTGGCGAATATTCACGCCAAAGTTCTATTGCTTCAATTACCTTAATTTTTTTAACAGTAACAATGTTATGATGATGAAATATTATCAAGGCCTTCATTATCATTTTAGCCGATCGGCATCCTCTACTGAATATGATTCTTTTAATGTATTCAATAAAACATAGTCTTGCGTTGTTTGAGTCCAGTTATTCTGGTTTGGTCGACTTAGTTATGAATTTAGGAGATGTAACTTTACGAACAAAACATTTTGTAATGTAACATTAACTACATCGCAGTCTATTTACATTATTTTTAATAGAAAATAGACAAAAGAAAAAAAAGTAGATAGAAATCCTGCATTTCAGTTCCCATCAGTTGGATTTTAGCCGAAGCGATATGGTGTTAATTAGATTGATTCACTTTCTATGGAGAAATAGTTTGTTTACTAATGATTCAGATCCGAATTATTTAAAAGTTTTGGTTCATCTTTGGAATAATGAAATTACATTTTGTTATCTAATCACTTATTACACTATACAAAAAAATCTTCATTATTCCGCTAAAGGTTCCCGAGCATCTAATAATTCAGATACTACTTTATATTGTATTTATATATGTCACAGATATAGGATAAAACGTTCATGGACTTTAGTACTGGGTAGGTTTTAAGCAATGACAGCCGTTGAGGCGAGGTCCTCGAATAGCAGCCACGTACAAGTAGACCTCTGGGCTCACGATCTCGAAGACAGCGCAGAAATGATAAATTGGGTGAGGTCTGTATTCAGGAATGGACGTCTGTTAGATGATGTTTGTAATCCAAAGGTAACTTTTGCAAACGGTAATGGGAAGTTATTATAAAAATATTTTATAATTCACGCTCATTCCGTAAGCGTAATAAAAAAAAAGTTTAAACAGACTGAATGGCGTGATTACGTAACGCCGTTGTACTATTTTCAGCGAGCGAAATGTGAACGGATCAATGACGTCGCGGGACAGCGCCATCTAGCGGCGGGAGGGGGGAAACACACAGTATGAAAAGAGGCGCTCGTGACCCCACTCACTAGGCTACAGCCTAAGGCCGCCGTTCGCTGTCAAAGAACTTTGACAGTGGTACAGGCTGTAGGCTTTAGAGCGCATTCTACTGAAATAGAATCCCGTAAGCTAAGTGTCAGTAGGCTAAGAGGGGGAAAACTATAGCACGGCGTATATAGCCACGCTATTCTTTAAATGGGCTTCCTTAAAAACTGCTGCGCTACATTCATTTCGTCTTAGACTTAATATATATTTGCTTCTATGTATGTCTGAAATTAACTACAGTAAATGTATATATTCTTATTTAAATGACAATGTCCGCGTCCGTCAACAATTTGCAATCTCGAGAACTACAAGGGCAAGAACTGGTGCTGAAATTTGTCATACAGACAGATCTCGAGTAGATAAGATCAGAGCCGTGGAATTTTGTTGGTATGTGGTCGGGTTCCCATGTTGTGGGTGCCCAACTTTTCAGAATTTTCTATGGGCAACTTTTTTATTAAATCATCATTATCATCAGCCGATAGACGTCTATTGGTGAACATAGGCCTCCCTTAATAATTGTGGGATTTGGGCAATCTCGCCCCACGCTGGTCCAATGAGGACCCAGCAAGAGTGGTTGGCTTGAATCCCGTGAATTGTTGTTTCGGACGCCTTAGAACTCTTATGTATAAACATCTGTGGTGTCATTTAACACCACAGATGTTTTACAATATTTGTTTGATAAACAATCAAAAGGAGTGGTGAATATATTTTATAAAGAATTTGTCTAAAATTTATAAAATCAACTATACCATCAACATCAAAACATTTCGAGATAACTACAGGAAACTACAATGCAACTTATATTTCAAAGTAATATATTGAGATGTCTTACATAACATAAAAGATATAAATTTGCGAGACGGATAGAAGCAAAGAACTTCAACAAAAGGATAAGAATTGAATAGACTGAAAATTATGAAACTTTTCAATGCAATTTTCCATCCAATTCTTTAATTTTATTTATAACAGTATTTAAACGAAGTTTTCAAGGCGCTAACATAATAATTGTTGAGAATCAAACAAACGATAAATTTATAACAATTTGTAAGGAGCAATATATCATCACGGAATAATTAAATTCTTCGATCCCTATACATTAATTCAATTAATGTTACAATTATAACGTCCCGTCCGTATTGTTTTAATTGCTTAATGGTCATATTTTGTTCGTGTTAATTATCTTCATTTCGATTACATACGAATTCAGCTGTGTGTATTTAGGTCTTCAATGTCTACACGTTATAACTTTTTATTAAGCCCATTTCAAAGATAATGCTACGTTAAAATTTGTTATTTTAAACTTCAATTATAAGTGCCTTAAATATCGTGTTTTGGTGGTGGTTTGCTTATTATTCAAATAAAAACAACCTATTATTATCGAGTGTATTCTATTGATATATTTTAGGCTTTTTATGTAGGCAGTAAACTATACATAGCTAAAGTTCACACTAATTAGCAAAGAGTTGTTAAATTTTTTTAACTTACTAATTGGGTGAAATCAAAATAGAAATCTTTAAGTATGAATAATTTTTTGTGGGATGTGGTCCATGTGATTTTCTCATGCGGATTTTTGTAGAAGAAAAAAAATATTTTCTCGCTAAAATGTCCCAGTGGAGACGTCGCCTTGCTTCCTGGGGTAGATTCTCAAGTACGCAATCCACTTTCCTCAGACTACATGGCCGCAGTATATTAAAAAGTGCCGAGTTGCCAATTGCATAGTTGAATATTAAACAATTCCAAGTGGCTATTAAAATTTAATTAAATCGCCTGCCATTAATAACCATTTTTAACTGAAATTTTCTGAACACTATTTAAAAGAATTATTGTTTTTTAAAGCAAACAAAAGTCCTAATTTATTTTTATGTTCTGCCTTTCAATAATTCAAGGCTTTTTTACCCTTTTATTTACATCATTTAATACTTATGATAAATTATCTTTTATCATTACAAAACTTGTATATACACATATGTAGATATTTATTTACTCTTATTTCTACTATTTACCATAGTACATATCTTTTGACATAATATTATAAACTTATTTATATCTGACAATCAATAATTTTGTTTAATATATTAATAAAAAGTAAACTATGTGTAATGAAATTTAAGAATTTGCATGCTGTTATTAACAGTTAAGTAGGGAGACGACAAACTATCTACATATTTAAAGCAAATGAAGAATTTATTTATTTACTTAAGTTATAGTGATTTCATTTAAATTTATTTATAACATTCACTTACTTACTCTTTAAGAAATGTGTTCTTTCTCTTCATTATTTTCATGAAACTATCTTTTACATATAAGCCCATAAAGAAACTTATGTTCACGAGACTGCAGATTATTAAGAACAAAATTTTTATTATTGGTCTATTTGATTCTAAAATAAAAAGTGTATGTCTGTAGTTATCATTGTTCATCACCATCATCAGCTTGCGGTAGTCCACTGCTGGACATAGACCTCGCCCAAAGAACCAAAGATGATGGAAGGAAGGAGCGATAAAAGTTCTTTATAAACTATGTATAAAACATATAGACCTAACTCGTATTCTTACTGTGATGTAAAAATTAGATGTACTCTGGCCAAGAGTAACGATCTAACGCTGCTTCTATATAAAGAAGAAAGTTAAATTAGAAATAGACACCGTTGCTTACGACGAGAAATTGAAAAATGAACATCTAGAATACGATCTAGAAATAGACTAGCGCCGATGACGTCTAGATAATGTCTACAACTTCAGATATATACGCTACTACACGCCTCGTAGAATCAATAACCATCTGAGTGGGATGGTTCGGAGTGGGGGGGCAACGAAAGAGTGAGAGGGGATCATCTCCCTGTCCCCAGTCTCCTCTCCACTCTCTTCGCTGTTAGTAATCTTGTCATTTTAAATAATTTGAATCCCTGACAGTTATTATCCGTTCAATTTAAATTTTTATAGATAAATTTATGTCAATTTAAAAGACTGTTTAATGGTTAAATTTGAAATCTATGAAAATTTTAGATGAAGTATTTATACTATTTATAATAAAATCTTTATTTTAAGACCATGAGTCCTACTTTATCTCTCTACATGAATTGTAATGTAAAATAAATGAATCTGTTTCAGTATTTAATCAATATATATATATATATGAATGTAACAACCATGTTTTTATCATTGGAACTCCTTTCATAAAGAAAAGAGTGAAGGACATTTGTCCATCAAACTGACAAAGTGCATGTTGACGGATGTGAGACGGTTGCGGCAGCTGTTCTTGAAACATCAAAAGGGATCAGTCCTGCGCCTCTTCAAAATGTATAAAGTGTACTACCGCACTTACAAACTGAGCTATCACCGATTTCTTATTAAAATATTCTATAAAAACCTCTAGATTTTTTCTTGCGAAATTTTCTTTTCTAATAAATGAGCATTAACAATTGAGTTCTGAGAATTCAGCCCACAGGGCGGAGAAGAGGGTAAAACTTTTTATATTGAATCGTTAATAGGGAGAGGCTTACGAATCTATCTACCTTGGAAATTCCTAACTTAGTTTCACAATAATATGATGAAAACTCCTTTATTCATATTTGTTGACGTATATTATTTCTTTTCTCTCCTAGAAATGAATCCTGCAGCGTCTTCAGACACGCGCCGTTTTCACTCCCAATTAACAAGGCAGCTTTAAGAGTCCACTTGTCCTCAGTACTGCGCCTGAAAACCATCTTTTTAAGAAAATTAACTGAAGTTTGGAATCTTTGAACACGGATATAACTGAGAAAAAAGTATAAAGTATTTAGTTATTTAGTGATACGGTCGCTAATAACAACGTGGTCATGGTTAAAATGATATACACAGCACCAAATTACACACGTCGACATGAGACCTAAGGTTTTAAGTCTCGTTTCCCCAGTAATTCCACTGGCATACATCACCCTTCAAACCGGAACACAGTTATGTTTGCACATTACTATTTGGCGATAGAAATAGGACCTGATCGGTACCTACCCAGCCGGTCTCTAGCAAAACAGACCTACCATCAGTAAATACCATTAAAGTTGTTAAGACAGAAACAGTAATCTCTTAATTGGAAATCAATGAAGACAATGAAAAAAAATAATATAGAATGGTCTGATAATATTATAGATTGTTTGGATTACTAAAACATAAGATTTTATTAGTTTGTAATTTAAAACGGCTTTAATAAAGCCTACAAATAATAGATAAATATTAAGTATCGATAAAATCTTGGTGCCACTCCTTTTCGTTATGAATAATATAACGGCAAATAATATACACTTGATTGGCAAAAACTTCAAATATATAGAACCTTATATGTTGTTCTCTGTTCCCTTTTCTTCGAACCTTAAGTAAATCATTGACATGAATATAATATGTCGTGTTTCATACAAAACAATAGAAAGGAACGAAGTACATGCGCTAGTTTGAACTAAAAAGAGTTTATGTTAGTTTTAATGAGAAAGGTCATTAAATTAATAATGTTTTAAAATATTTATAACTAACAAACGAGTTGGAAACACGAATCGCTTCAACAAATCCAAACAAAAAGTCTAATAACGTACCGATATAATAGTAGATTAGGAAAAGGACAAGGTAGATTTAAATAAATAAAACCATTTTTTATTGCATGTTATGTATAGTACTTCAAAAGGGCAGGGTTTAAAATAAATACCTTAAGAATATTTATAGTATATAAACAAGTGACAGGAGTTTTTGAAACGATGTTGGGTTTCCAATTTTTATATTATAACATCCCTATACTTAATTCATACAAGTTAAGAGCTTGATTTATTCGGTGACACATTTTCTATATATTCTTTCGTATACTACAACTTTCCATGACTACAAAGTATCGTGTTGAGTTTTGACGGTGGTAAAGTTTTCACAAACCCACCTGCCAACGTTATGCTGTCAATCTGCCGACTTATCATCTGTAGCATTTGAGAGCCGATACATGCTGGTGAGCATGATCATCATCCTCAACTAGTAAGAAAAAATTAAATCAAATTATGATATTAATTCATAGTGTTCTTTAGTAAAGTATTGGCTTAGTGAGTTCTAAATGAAATACGAAGTAATGCCGTGTTTTATCATTTTGTGTAGGCAGTCGTATCACTTACTATCAGGTCAATATCATGCTCGTCTCTTTGCTCTGTTGTTACATGCTTATATTGTAGAGTATGATATTCGAAACACGTAATATGCCGGCAAGGGGCAATAAATAACGTTAAATATTCCGCCGGCATGACGGCAGCCAAACATTCGATCATGCCCGCCTTACTGATTGTGCATATACATGCCAATTTACGTGATCGGGCACCGTATGGAAAATTGTGAACATCGTGAAGATTCTTTATAAATCCAGATGATACGAATCAAAATATTGCACCCTTAGATCTAGGGGGAGAGATACATGTAAATTCACCTGGTGACTATCGCAGGGAATCGTTGTATGAAGGGAGCATTGAACCGGCTGCGATGGAAATCAATTAGGGAAGCCAATGTTCAGCAGTGGACAGCGATAGGCCGATATGACGATGACACTTTTCTGAAGGCTTCCTGACTCACTCCCGCTAATTTGCTATTCTTTTAGTTAGATTACTTTCTCAAAACTGGGAGAAGTATCCTTTTTGTTTCCAGCACTACTAAATTGTGGAAAGTTATAACTCCTATCGTATTTAGAATTTCACAATTAAAACAATTTGTCAATATATTTATTACGTTCATTTTGTTATATTTTCTATGCATTGTCCGAAAAACAATGATTTTAAAAGCTTGTAGAGTATATCTAGTGTGTGGCTACAGTCTGCTAGATCTTTATACAGTTCATTATCGAAATTTCATATTAATTATACATTTCACCTTTATTTTATATTTAGCCAAGATTCTGCCTTTGTCAGAGAAAGCTCGGCGTATCAGCAGTGGGAACGTGGATTATTTATAAAAGTATTAAAGGGCCTACTCAATTTGACCTTGGTCCAAAATCCCGAACTACGGCATCTAAAAGCGAAGTGGCTTCCTGTTACGTTGCAGAAATATAAATATCCCTTCTATGTGGAAAAGCATTTTCATGGAAATTTTCCATTTCTATGCGTATTTCATTGCCACCTACATATTTATTTACGAAATGTTTTGCTAGTAATTTTAATTGGAAGTAACAAAGGCCTGATTTATTGTACAACATTTATTAAAAGAATCCTTAAACAAACTATAAAATAAAAATTTGCTATAGAAAAAACAATATTAGTTCCAACAAAAACTATTAAAATCATTCTTTACTATTTTCTTTCTCTTTGAATTCAATATCCTTTTTGAAATGATGTCGGTGATCATCAACATCGTGTGAATTTTGGGTTAATTGTCGATGCAACAAATATTTTATTTTTTCATCATGAATAATAGCGAGTAAATATAATAGATACATTATTTTGAAAGGTTCCAAATTAAGTATTACAAGTTATTTAAAAGTTAATTCTCTACGTCCATCGCCAGGAGTGCGGCATTAATGTTTAATACGGATAAATGGCGGCAGACCTTCGGAATATCGATTCTGACGAAATTAAAGAAGAAAATAGGGCAGAAAGGGATTCGGAAAGGGTCGCGTAGGGCAAGGCCCCGGTAGCATGCGTAGCGGAAAACAAATGTAAATAAAAGAAAATGACGGCGTAGCTTGTTTCCTTGTTCCGTTATTTTATCTTTATTTTCAACAATCTTGCAAAAAATCTATTTGAACCAAAAAAGCAAAAGATAAATAGATTCACAGGTGTATAAATTTTCTAAATAACAAAGCTTTAAATAATCACTTTAGGTTTACTAAAACGATACAATTTAAACGAATATCTATGACTACGGTAATGCTATGTGTAAAGTTAATACTAATAAAAATTGAAAAACGTATTTTAAAATTATTTCTTTAGTGTTGTATACTTATATAAAGAGCAGAGACGTTTCATCCAATATTTGAAAAACTTTGTTAATATTAAATTATTGCGATTTGGATGAATAAGCATTGTCATCATCAGGAAGATTGTTATAGACTTCTCTCCAAGATCACTTTAGTCGATACTCGCATTTACCAACATCGCTGGTCATCTTTATACTTACCATTTGTAACCACTGCTGCCCTCGCTAACCTTCCCAATCTTCTCCCCTACCGACAGTTCATTCTTCATAATAATTTAATTAGCAAGAAAAATTCTCATACTTATTGACGAAGTATATAAACTTGAATTATACTACAATTTCCGTCGCGATTACCTTTCAATATTCATCAATACCTTCATTTGCCACCGGTGATTACTTCCACCAAGGAAACTAAAATAACATAGGAAATTTCATATAAAGTTCCTTTACTTGAACGTAAAGGTATCAAGAGTAAAGCGTGT
>DWLS01001343.1:0-22309 GCA_018246255.1 Pachliopta kotzebuea | reverse complement strand
GCGCAGGGTCCGATGAAGCTTTCACGGCCATAATGGTGGCCGAAAGCATCGACATCACCCGAAAAAAAAAAAAAAAACCTGCTGTAAAATGACGAGATAAAACATCGTGGAGGTTTTAGTTGGTGCAAGTTCGACATAACCTGTCTCTGTCCCCGCGAAGGCAAGTGTGCGTAGGAATTTCCTCCACGTTAAACAAAAAGTCGAATAACACCAGTGAATCGGCTGATGAGGTCCACATAGCGAAATTGTATGGCGACTTTAGGCTTTTGATAATATGCCGGAATTTTTACACAAAATCTTCACGTCGTTTAGGGTAATTGCAGGAAAATTAATGTACTCAAGTATGTATTCCTATCACGGTAATATTCGAAAATTTCTTTTGATTCCTATATATATATTCTTTTATTTTTAATGTTTTTTTACATTCTACATTCGATTTTTAAATTAATCCAAGAACTGTGTAAGGAGTATACTAATGAAATAAAATGTGCCTATACAATATAAAACCAATTAATATGGGCATTATTTATTTAAATTTATACAATTATTAACGTAAAACGGTTATTCGTATATTCTTGTAGTAATTACTAATGACCATGTACCATAATTAAAAAAATGTTTGTGTTGTAATTATTTTTTCCAAAACCATTCCAGCGGAAGGCAAAATATATTTACTATTTTTACCTAATAAACAATCTAAATTTTTCTATAATGATGAAAAGTAATTTAAAGTTTACTACAGGTAATTAACTGTAAAGTGTATTCACAAATAACGCGGCGAAATACACTATCTGTGACTGCAATGCAGTTTTTTTTATTCATTGTTCATACTTCATTTTTGATTATCTTTTTAGATTTGATCTAAAGCTTGAGAATTATTGCAATTTTATTTAGCAATAACGTACATAAAGTTTGAAAAATTATGTAGTAGTGTTGAGGTTGTTATTAAATTGTCAAGGGCTTACTTAGTTTTATGTAAAAATATTTTGTTATTAAGAAAAGTGATTGTTTAAGTCATGAATATTGCGGTGTTGACAACTACGACACAAAATAATTGTTTATGGCCTAAGGAATATGGCTTATCTCAATGCCGGTCGTAATGTAAATACAAATAATGCAGCCGGCCTAATTGATGATACTACAATTGTTGACGATTTATCGATAGTGCCATTTGAAAAAGAAACTTTTGGTAAGTGTTATAATAAATATTATATTTTTTGTTTTTACATATTTGGTTTTTTTAATTAAATATTATCAAGTATCAAGGATGCAGGATCTATCCTTTTTAACAGATAGAAAAAAAATCGTGATATCAATGTTAAAGGTTTACTATATTTTTCTCTCAGTCTTTGAACATTAAAACTATACAATAAAGATTTATTATGTACCATTTATATTTTGTGAACTATAATAATAATTTATTAAATTATGTTAACCTTTTATATTTGAATATAAAGTTTATATTATATTTTGTTTTACTAAGGTTTGCCATTTTTCTCTGTAATTCCTAAGCTAAAAGTTTGTTTCATTTCCCAGCCATATGTGAATTATGTGGCAGAATAGGTCTACGTGGTCAGTTTTACCCTCGTAACAATAAATTTTGTTCTCTGAGATGCCATGCAAGTAAACAAGGTCGTCGTCGACATTGTAACTGGAGATTTCAACTAATGGAGGGAGCTGAACACATGGCGGGCCTCATTCCTTTAGAACCACTTCCGCAGTTACAACACTGGCAAGCTACTTTTAGTGATCTGCAGGTTTGTATTTTGTTCTATGTGTTTTACTTTATTACATTAATTTGAATTTTTATTTTATATATGCTGTTAAGATGTTTTTTCAGTGCTAATTGTTAATAAATTTTGATATATGGATGTCCTGTTTAGTGGACTTTTAGTTCCCAATTAAAACTATATTGTATATAATGAATAGGTTAAGTAAAAGTAAGTAGTAGTTTAAGTAGGCTTAAGTAATTGATCTCATGTAGACTACAAGAACCAGTAGAAATTGTTTTTTGCACTTGGATGAACAGATGATTTGTAGAATTAATATAATTAATTAAAATAATTAGTTTTCAGTAACAGAAATTATAAATTTCATAAAGACTATTTATTGGCTCAATACAATAATATCCTTACATTTTCAGGAAGGACCAATAAAGCAATCTGCATCAATAATAGCTAATAGCTATGAATGGAAAGATGAACTTTTTGGTTGTGATTTCCTTGCAGCACCTGTAAGTCTTTTCAAGCATGCCCCATTACACGAAATGTGGGACAATACCTTTGAAGGTATGAAGGTTGAAGTTAAAAATACTGACTGTGATAACTATTCAGATAAAATCAATGATTATTTCTGGGTTGCGACTGTTTTAAAGGTAAATATTGTCTCACTTTAATTAAATAATTTGAACTCTTCCAGAATATTTTAATACAAAACCACACTTTCATTACAAAATACTTTTATAATCAAACCTAGGCCAAGTATAAATGATTGCTATTAAATTACAATTAGCTTTCATGTATTTTAGATATATCTTAGTATTTGGAACTTTTTTTAAAGAGTGTCTCTTCTTTTTAAGGTAAAAGGCTACATGGGTCTTTTAAGGTATGAAGGATTTGGAAGTGATGACTCAAAAGATTTTTGGGTTAATTTATGTTGTTCAGAAGTTAATCCTGTTGGATGGTGTGCAACTAGAGGCAAACCGCTTATACCACCAAGAAGTATAGAAGATAAATACACAGATTGGAAAAAGTATGAATAATTTTATTCTTTCACATAGCAATAGTTTTCTTTTTTTCTCTACATTTACTGTTATAAAATATATTTTCTTTTCAAATGTTGCAGCCTACCTAATTTACAAAATAATAACTAATAAGAATAGTTAAAATATCTTCTAGACTTGTATTATTGTGTAATTAGGCTCCATGTACTAAATTATTATATTCAACTTTTTTTCTAGATGGATGAAATCTCTTCTTCCTCCTTTTGGTTCTCATTACTTTCACATATTTTCCTAAAGTATATGTATTCATTGTAACATATTATTGCAATGTCAAAAAAACTTTTTTTGTTGGTATTGTCCTTTTAGGGGACACAAAGGATAATGACACTTAAAATACTTTGTCTTTTTTTAAGACATACAAGATGTTCATCTGATGGTAAATGATTTAGCACTACATTTTTATGGAAAACCCCATAATAATTTGGCACTGGTATGGATAACACTAGATCCTGTGGTGGTATATATATATAACATGTTTTGCTACCACAGTAGTTTCACTGCCTGTACCTCTCTTCATACAATCATTAAAGGTCTCTTGAGCTAGTAAAAGTTTTTAACAATAACATGTTTATATGAAAAATAATAATATCTTTAATTTATTCTTCTTCAGATTTCTTGTTAAGCAATTGACTGGTGCACGCACTCTGCCTGCAAATTTCTACAGCAAACTAAATGACAGTCTTGTATCAAGGTTCTCTATTGGTTCTCTCATGGAAGTGGTAGACAAAAACAGAATTTCACAAGTAAAGGTAAAATTTACCTATATTTTTATGTAGAGGAATCTCTTTTTTTATGTTGTGATAAAGATTTAAATTTTAAATTTTTATGCTATACACTTCAGCACACACAGTGCTGAAGTGTTATAAATCTCATTAAACCTAAGATTATAGTGATAGAAATTATTATCAGGAAATAAACAAATCAAAAGAATTACATTGTTCATGGACATATGTTTTAGACTAGGATTGGTGAATATCCACATGGACATTACCAATTCACCTTTGGCCAGTGTTGTGAACTAAAGTTTCCTTGCAAGAGAAGGTTTGAAGTCCTTATAGTGGGAATATTTAATCACCAGTATGGTTCCCACAAATGTCTATATAAGCATACTTCTAGTATCATTATCATCAGCCAATTTACATCCACTGCCGGATATAGGCCTCCTCTAATAGTGGGGGGATTTAGGCCATCTCCCACCACGCTAGCCTAATGGAGGTTAGTTTAGATCCGTAGTCTTATTTGTTGATTAGCAAGGTGAGAGAACACCACAAGCAAGTGAGGTTGGCATGGGTCTCTTGAGATGTTATGCGGAACCTTTTAAACCCCTTTCTTAATTTAATGATAATATGATTTTATTCTGTCAGAGTCTTAGTTTTAATAGAAGATTTATGTGTAGTAGGAATAATTTTCTTCTAATATTCCAGGTAGCAAGTGTATCTGAAATAGTAGGTAAAAGGTTACACGTAAAATATTATGATAGTTCACCAGAGGATAATGGGTTCTGGTGCCATGAGGACTCTCCTTTAATTCATCCCGTTGGATGGGCGTTTCGAGTTGGTCATCCATTGGATGCCCCACAAAGTTACTGTCAGAGGGTAGCAGCAGGACGACTTTTACCAAATGATTCTACATCAGATATGTTCTATAAATATCCTAACAATGAACCACCCTTATTTGCTGAAGGGATGAAGTTGGAAGCTATTGATCCACTCAATTTATCAGCTGTGTGTGCAGCTACTGTTATGCAAATACTTAATGAAGGTTACATGATGATTAGAATAGATTGTTACCCTGCTGATGCGTCAGGAGCGGATTGGTTTTGCTACCATCAACGATCGCCTTGCATTTTTCCTGTAGGGTTTGCAATGGCGAATAACATTCCTCTAGTTCCGCCAGCCGGGTAAGTCATTCCGTAAGCTTATGTACTTATTAACTATTTGCTTCATGAGCTAAGGTATTTTTAATAACGAAGTGGTTCTAGCTAGGATACTTACACATAATCACATTGTGCTCATCGCCTTAAGATTTAAACCCTTAAGTAACAAAACATTTGCAAAAGAAAACTTTTTTTGGTGTTAGTGTGCCCTTGAAAGATACCAAGTAAGTCTAGTATTTGGAATATTTCAAGAAAACCATCTGCTGCAGCTGATCAATCACTGTCAATATATGACAAGGCGTCCACAATTTACTGAACACATGAGCTTCTCTTTGTTCTATGCCTAAACATGAGCCAATGAAAAGTATAGAAGGAATGCTTCTTGCTTCATCATCATAATCGAGACCTACCACCATTGAAAGTATATCTTGTTGTACTTATATAGGGTAAACATCTTTCATGTGTATAATAGATCCTTTATTATTATAATATAAAAATATATTGAGGAGAATTGTATTTAAAGTTATTTTGATGTACATTGGATTGGCTTTAGTTTAATATAATGTTAAGAAGTATTGAAGCCATAGATGGTGAAAGTGTGCTCACTGAGAGAATAACCCGGTTCTCACGAGTTTGATGGTTAGATCAGAGCAATATTGTCGTGGCGGTAGGTTTACAATATGATAGCCAAACAAGGCCGAAATTTTTTTAGCAACAATCGAACTCCACAACATGTGGCCACAGAATTGAACTATGAACCTCCTTGTTAAGTAAAAAAGCAAAGGTTTTAATCCATTACAACTCTGAGGCAGTTTAAAGTATGCATTACATACGTATTTCGACTAAGTATAAGACTTAAACTCTTTTTTTGTATATATGTTAAAATCCTAGTCAGTTTGTATGATTTTTTAATAGGCTCATCTTGTATGTTCAGGTTTACAGTTGAGGAATTTAGTTGGGAGCAGTACTTGTGTAGTACGGTCGCGACGGCAGCTGGTCGTGCGCTGTTCGTGGCGCGTGGTCACGTGGTCTCCCACGGGTTTGTAGCCGGAATGCGGCTCGAGTGTGCTGACTTAATGGACCCGCGTCTTGTTTGTGTCGCTACTGTAGCACGGGTCGTCGCTGATTTACTTAAGGTAAACTAATCTATTATAATTTGTTTGAAGGCCATAAGTGGAGGGGAACGAAAGAGCCGATCAGTTAGCTCAAAAAGTAGCCCTTAAACTAAGAATGAAGCCAGATTATGTAAGGTTTCCATTTTTATTAATGAAGAGGCAACTAAGATTGGGAACTCTTTATGAAAGGAAGAATACAATTTCAGTTTAAATATAAGTAGGAAAAGTACATGTAAATAGCTAAAGTAATAGATACAAGACCAAAAAGGGAATTAAACAATACAAGTGGCCCATAAAAAATTCTGAAACTCTGGGCACGCACAACTCGAGAACCCGACCACGTACCAACAAAATTTCAACGGCTCTGATCTTACCTAAACGAGATCTCTCTGTATGCAAAATTTCAGCTCCTATCTCTTGTAGTTCTCAAGATTGAAAATTGTCAATGGACGGACGGACATCGTCGTTTAAATAAAGATTATTAAAAATTAGAGCATATATGGATCCTGATTTATTGCTTTAGGGAAAGTATATTAATAATAATAATAATAAAAAGGCCAAAAGTGGTTGGGTTATCTTTTGTTTACCTAAGATCTAAGTTGTGCTCACAAAATTTTGATATCATTAATTCCTGTAGATATAGATTAAAGTTTTTTCGTGAAAATTAATGTTTCAAATATTTTTTTATTATTCTTTTCACTTTAATTATTTAGTTTTAATTATATAATTATATCAGAAAATACAGTTATTTCTGAGGGAACATTATCATTATTATTAGATATATTATAGTATTATGTAGTAGTATTTTAGTATTATATAATAATATTATTAAAAGAGTGTGCTGGACAAGTACAAGTTCGGAAGCCCGCAACACAATGTTTACGTATAACTACATCCGTATTTACCGAATTTGTTGTCAGTTGCGCCGTTAGCAGTCCTTCAATGATTTGTCAGTCGTTTGTCAAGGTTAAGTGAGAATGATATGGGAGCGATTCCATCTCAGTCTCAGTTTCGTAACATGGTGCAGTTCGCTCGCCGTGCACTTAAAATGACGATAGAAATCGAACTCGGGACTGCGGCGCAAGGCGACCGTGGCGCCTTCATTTGCGACAACTCGCGAAAAACGTAGTGACCGCGCGACTTTTAACTGACCGCACTCTCCGCATCAGCCTATGCGTCGGTCCGTTTGGAGAGGGTATTAAGATACCCACTGGAGAGGGAAGAGGAAATAAAAAAGTACCCATACCGAAGAAACGAGTAATAACATTTTAAATAAACGGAATAGTTTCTGTTTCTCAGAAAATAGTTTTGTGTGGAATACAATATATCTTCCTGTTAACTTATGACTTAACTTGTTTTAAGGTTCATTTTGACGGCTGGGGCTCGGAGTACGATCAATGGCTGTGGGCCCACAGCACGGACGTGTATCCAGTGGGTTGGTGTCGCGCGGTGGGTCACCGACTCGAGGGTCCTTTGCAAGCGCCGCGCCGTGCGGCACCACGTCCAGCGCGACCTCCGCGTGCTCACCGCCAACATCGACGTCGCCGGAAGCACGGTATGTCTAGAACCCTTTTTTAAGACAATGACTTAATAATTGACCTTCGTTTCACATTGTATTACGTGAAAACGAAGCTCTTTGTGAGAAGACCAGTGGTTAATTGCTGTGTTATAGAGGGTAGTCATAGATATCCCCAATTATAGAGGCAAATCTATTATATCCCTTTTATTTGACCCATACCAACCATTGCTATGGAAAATTAAAATAAGAAAATAACTAACATTTTCCTGTACAAATAATAATTGCAATTTATCATCATCATCACAGTGGCAAAAGGTATCTCTCAACCCAATACCACAGAGGAAAGTTCCCAAAACTCTGACATGGGTGATACAAAGAGCCTGTCTCCTCCTACTAGTGTGTCGGAAGTGTCAGCTGAAACAGAATCCCGCCCTGAAGACAGTGTACCTAATAACGAAGAAGTATGTAAAATGGATGTTGACATGGAGTTAAAGGATACTCCAGAAGACAATAGTGACAGACTTAGTGAAGCCACTTTGGATATAATTGTGAGTAGAAGTCCAATAACTATTTAATTATTAAGTAGTAATTAGTCTCTGTTGGCTACGAGTGTCTCTGTAGGTAGCACTGCAGCGCTTATTTTTGCCGCCAAACTATAGTCTCTGTACATATTAACTCTGTGCTGGTTATGTGTTATAGTAAAAAGATCTTTTGGCAAAACATTATTTTAAGAAGTTAAAATATTTTTCTTTATAATGTGGATTTCAACTGAGCATATGACATTTTGTTAATCGAAAGAGTCCTTACTTGTTGCGAAAATATTTGTAATATAAATTACTAATTTATTACATGTTAAACGAGTAGTAATAGCTAATAAAAGTAGTAATAGTGAAATAAACAAATTAATAATACAGGCATCTAAATAACACATATTCTTACAGAGTACACCAACAGAAGCATCTCAGGATTCCAGTCAGAACACAATACAGTCCGATGACGTGCCAGCAGAAGATGTAGAGGATAAAGTGATACCTAGACTAGTCAACAGGACAGTGCCCTTAGAAGTTCTGAATTCTATTGACCCTGAGAATTGGACGCCTTCAGATGTCTCCAAGTTCCTCACTGTCAATGACTGCCAACCATATTGCATAAACTTTACACATATCACTGGGGCTATGATGCTGCAATTATCCAAAGACGAAATAATTGAACTGTTAGAAATGAAAGTGGGGCCATCATTGAAAATTTTTGATCTGATACAGCAGTTAAAGTGTAAGATAAAGCAGCCCCAGTGCAGGATGATGTCTAATTTTAAGTAGACATTTGGTTTGTACCACCAAAAGCATCTGGATAAGTTTGTTATTTACATTGCCAGTTAAGTATGAATGCGAATTCTAGTGGAATTTAGGTAGGCTATTAAATTGATCTATACATATGGTTGATAAGGTACATTATAAGACCTTATTAAAACAAAGAAAGCAACAATATGGAAGCAATGCAATATCATATTCTTTTACAATTGAAACTAACGCTTTTTTGTGTGTAATAAGGTATATACATATATATGTGTAACAAAATCATGGTATATATTATTAATGTTTGATATATTGAAAGCAATGCCTAATTTATTTACAATGACTTTTTTATTACTTTAATCAAAATATTTTTAAAAATCAATCAGTTCTAAATGTCTCCAATTGTGGCCTTACATATGCACTTCCAATTGCAGTCATGTATTTGTAATGTGAAAATGTTATGCTATTAATAAAATGTTAGTAAGATAGAATTTATAATATTTATGACAATTATGTTTTAATTGATATCTGTCTTAAATGATAATTGATGCCATTAGTTAAAAATACAAGCAATAATCATATAAATATGATAAGAAGTTGTGATTTCTCAGTTTGTAAAGCAGATGTACGCGCTGATGTCTCGAGGAGGCGGGTTAGGTTCACCATTAAGCTTGAGCTTCCGGTGAAAGAAAATTTCTTGATGGAACCAACATTTTCCTTGAACAACAGGTTTCATGGACATACATCAAAGCAGCATGTGGTTAGTATGATGAGTCTTGTGAAAGAAAATGACCCAGTAGGAAAAACTTGTGGGTTTTTTATTTTAAAATTTTACAACAATCATGATTGAGATAAATCACTGTTTACAAAGAATAAAATATAGCAAGTTTTAATCAAATATGTTCGATTTTTTAAGTTAGATAAGACAAAGAAGACCCAACTCAATGGTTTCAATAAAATTTAAATATCTGGAACAAAATGGGTTCAGTCATTAAAGACAGGTTGTGAGCAAGTTACATTTCATATCGGTTATTTTTTATATTTGCACTGTATATTGTGTTTGTCAAACATTTTCAAAATACTAATGTAATCTTAAAAAACTGTTTGTCTGAATCTTGCTTCGTGTTATTAATTTGATCATAGTACTGAAAATATTTTATGAGTAATATTTTTATATAATTAAATGAATATACAACACACTAGTACACAACAACACAATTACTTGTGAAACCCAAAACTTTTTTAGTAACATAACAAACATGTTTTAACACCAGGTGGATGTGGTCATGATCAAGCACTAAACTATTTAATGCATAGCTGGAAATGTCGTTCTATCCAAAGATAGCTTTGTAATTTATATTTTCAATAATCGAAAAAAGCAGTTCACTGTAAAATTAATTGTAAGTCTGCAGTAAACACAAACCTGGTGATTAAACATGTAAAAAAATACAATTACCGAGAAACAATCATTAGGTACAGCTTTAACTAGAATGCTCAAGTTTCAGCAGAGGGAATTTAAGTGCGCTATTTTATCGATATTTTAATTGAATTTTATAAGTATGATGTATAAATATCTAAACGAAATATGTTTATATGAAATTATGAATTAATTCAAGGTTTTTTTTCATCACCAACCAATAGACAGTTGATGTAATGTTTATTTATTTTGATGATAAAAATTGCCTTGATAGTGACTTATTTAGATACAAAGCTAGGTAATCTAGTACCGTATTGTGTTTTAGTGTTTGAACTTTCTGGTAATAAAACAATTACATTGTGAATTAGTATGATTTATTTAAGATGCTGTGGGGAAGGATTGCAGAGGGGAGGCAGGTTTTTACATGGCTTTTAACAAGTTGTATGTTGAAGAAACTACTTCTTGAGGATTCTTTATAGTCTGTTTGTCCTGGTAAATATGTGTCAAGATCTTCTGATGTATGAGACCGGAACATTTTTGCCAAGCATCAAAATGAATTTAATAGACTGAAACAACTATACTTTTCAAGGAACTAGCGTTTGAACTTGAAATTATTAAATGGGTCATTCAGGGACATCATTGACCTCTGTTGTAATTCATGCTGCTTTTCCTTTGTATGTTTTTTCATTGGTATGTAATATCACCAATGTATTTCTTTACTTGTAATAAATTCTTGCAACATTTGAGTTGTCAACAACCTAAAACAGGATACAACATTAATTTCTTTAATTACTATCAGCTTGCAAGATAGAAGATAAGTTTTTAATTGTCGTGGCTAAGTGGTTGATTTTTTGCTTGGTAGCATGGAGACCTTTGGTTCGACTCCAGGACATGTTGGGGAGGTTGGTGTCTGGTGAGATATTTTTATCGCACCCGGCTTTCTACCATCTACACATTGTGAATTTCTCGTCATAATCGTGTTCTGTGTTCCAGATGTCTTTTTTTTAATCCATAAAGGTCAATGCTTTTGACAATCCCACTTGGTGTTAAGTGGCGATTTGGTTAGTGGAGGTATAACGCATTGACGAAGTAACAGCCTATTCACTCATGCGGGCAAGTTATACCACTCCTTAAATTTTTAATTAAAACGAGGAGTGAATCCTTTGTAAATTAGGGAAGTTTACATAAGGATGAGGACTCACTATGTGCTTTTTCTTTTGGAACTCTAAAGGGGATGGAAGAATTGCATCATATAATACCAGCACACACACCAAAATGTATTATGCAAAACACCGCAATACTGGCCTTCGGTGCTTGTGCTTAAAACTGTCTTATACATTATCATGTTGTTATTATTATTTATAGCACACATAAACATCTATGGCTTTAACCCTATGTGATAATGCGATATATGTGCTTAAACATTACCTCATGGTATGAGTAGGTATTGTAGGTGCATAAAGCACACAGCATAAAAGTTTACCAGAACGTTGGGCGTGGCATTTATGATATTCTGAACACCAATATGTTTCTGATACTTTGCAGATTGTCTCAGGGTTATTCTCTGAAAGTAAAAGCTTTATTAAACTATTATTGATGGTTTGTGGTGATCTATGTTCAATAACATATTTAACTTGTCTGATGATATTTAAAAGTGTTAAACAATTATAATCATGAAGTATTTAAATACCTTTATCTAGACTTTCGTTCAAATTTAACTCTGGTACTAAACTCCTTGCAGAAGTAATGTAGAATGTTCGCAAAATGTCCATCCGATGAGAGCCTGACATTCCTCTTCCTTTCTGACTCGATGATTGCAAATGACGAGAAAATATGCATCTCCGTTGATTAATGTTAACAAGGAAGATACTGAAAACAATAAATTTTTATTTATAATTCGTTGCCCGCATAATATAACTTTCAAGTGCAGGTTGGTGAAAGTTAATATATACAGAAGTAATCTGAACTTGTTCATGATGGACAGTGGGAATTGAAGCCGCGCTACTTCGAGATCTTGCGTGTACCACCAGCAATACAAACAGCTATTACTGTTTTATTTTCTCGCGGAGTTCTTTTCATTACAGTTCGAATCCATTATTGACCGAAATAAATTAACATTAAACTGTTTTCTTTCAGATTAAATCAATTAATTGTTGAAAACTAACCCTAATACGCATGCGTCGAAAGAAATACTCGTTGGAAAATTTCGCGGGTAAACTAGTTTCGCTTCTTTTATAACTTGGGCCGATCCCTCCCAACATTGCAAAACTATTTCGTCGATTTGTGACAAAGCAGGCGTGGCACCACAAACGACGAGGACATACACGTCTGCTAAAAGTTTGCAAGTTACTGCTCTAAATGCTACCTGTAATTAGAAGGCTCTCTTATACTTCGTGAAAGGTCGTGAAGAATAAATAGTATTATTTAAAAAACTTAATAGTAGTAGGAAATTATAGTGGTATTTATTACTCCCGACGATCTTCGTCTCCAAGGAGTAGTAGTAAGCAAACATTATAGTGTTCACATTTAAAAGGTGATTAAAAAGCGTTGTGGGGCAGTAAAACCCTAGCAACAACCGTAGTTAGTGGTAGGTGATGTTCACATCCGCCTGTCTCCCCTCATTGAATAAATCTGCCGCCTTAACAGCTGTGCTGTTAATATGTAACAAAGCATGCTTGACTATTCACTCAAAAACCGCCTTAAAAAGGCCATTCAATGCGGCACTGTGTATAGGCGAATCCCTTAACATTATGTGAACGTGAACTAAAAAAAAACAAAGCAAAATTGAAGAGCTACGGTTTTTTTTTAAATTGATGGTCAAATGTTCACCAGAAAATATCAGTATTGGGTATTCCCACAAATAAAACAATGGAGTCATTCGAGAATATTTAAAATTAAGAATAATATTAAATGCCTTACATCAGGGCTCATGTACGGCAAGTAAACCAATGTGTCCCTTAAAGGAGCACCATCTTGTGCCGCAGCTAATAGGAGAAGTAATCTTGATTCGCGCGGGTCCAACTCGTGAAAGTCAGAACTGGTTGCTACTAAGTGCCCATGTATACTAAGGCATGCCCATCTACCTGTTACTCGCTCTGCATAGTTATCTAAAACTTGCTAATAGACATTTATATAATAGATTAGTATAGCATTAACAATTTTTTTAAATTTATTGTTATACAAAGATTAAAATATAACAGTAATAACTAATTACAACCTGGAAATCAGTATGATTCCCTTAAAATACTTATGATAAATCAATCGTGTTGTCAATTTCTGATATACAAATTTAAGTTCATGCAGAAATGACATTAATAAAGGACATGTTTTAAATAAATATAACTTTATGTAAGTTACAGTTTATAACTCATTTCTAAGTTATAGAAACATATCATAACTTGTTAAAGTCTTATTTCTAGTTCCATTATTATACTACTTTAACTGCCTTCACAGCACAGTCTCCTTGTGACAAAAAGGCACTTTTCTCTCACAAGGGGAGGTCCAGAGCTATTTATCCACCAAGCATTGATTTATCTGAATTGATATACAGATAAAAAATAATAGTACACAGAGAATTATTAACATATTGTATATAATAATATGATGTAAAATATAATAACAAACAAATGATTACTAATTTTGTTAGTATATAATTAATCTTACTTGTAGGTGATGTGCTTGCACACAGAGATAACTTTGTATAAGATCAAGAACCAAAGTCATAGGAGGCACAGAATTTGGATCTAACGATTCAAGTAAATAATCCAAAACAGGGTAACATTGCCTTAAGTCTCTTTTCAATTGATCAATATTCTTGAGATTTTGCAATTCTTTCTTTCCAACACAAAATATCATTAAATCATTTATACAAGAGAGGAGAAGTTCCAAGTCACATTCTAAACCTCCTGTTACTATTCCTATGAGTGTAACACTGAAATAAATAAAAAAGAGAAATGTTTTATAAATATACAACACATAAGCTACTTTTAACTTGTTTCAAGCCTTCTGCTATAGCAGAACAGTTATTTCCTTTAAACTTAATTGGAGATAATAATACTTGTATTTGTTTACCTTTTATTATATTCTTTCCAGAGAATGCTACCATTTTCAACTTGTGTTTTAATTACAGACAAGTTGTGACATTTACTAAACATATTTATCCCATGAAGAGAAGCAATAGTCGAAAATTGTATCTAAAAATGAATGGCAAATTATTGTATAAAACTTATGAATTTATATGTAGTATTTACTAAAACGTTAAAAACTTTACATTTTCATTGCTCCCGCGTTTACGTGAAAAAATAGGCACACCACTTTCTGTGGCTACAGCTATTACTATGACGGACATTATATATTTCTTTTCATTTATTATTTTGCACCTTTATAACTTAACATTGTATTTAAATGTATCGAAAAATTATATTGTTAAACTAGTTTTCTGCATTTAACATATATTAGTATATAGCGAAGTCATAAATATTAAAAAGTACTTAAATCTTAACACTTAATTTTCTATTTTTTATTATTATTCTATTTATTATTCTATTTTAAAATACATGCCATAAACTACTTAGAAATTGCATTTGTTTACAAGCAGTTTAAACTTTTTTCCAACTTTGACTATAAAGGCAAAGGGTTAAAGATTTAAGAGCCACGGCATTTTATATTTATTTTCTTTCAGATGGTGTAAACGCAATCTGGCCAATATCACAATAAATTTTTTGATATTCCTAGTTTTTTACTTAAAAGAATATTGATTGCTGATTTCTACAATTTCTTAAAAGCCAGAACAACAAATAAAACTTAAAAGGTATGTGGCAGCACGAAATATTACTCACTGTTTTAAAAAGACGGAGGAATTAGAAACGTATCATAATTATGTAAACGTAATATACATAACAATATTTACTACAAATTACATTGGTTACAAATATTCGTATAATTTTCAGTAAACAGTCTTAAAATTATGTAAGTCGGTGAACGAAAATAGTCATCGAATATTAAAAATTTAATTTTATTAAATTAAGTTTGTTAAGACAAAACAGACTGAATTTATTTTGCTAAAATAAAACGAATATTGTGGAATCTCATTACTCATAATTTACCTTTGGAAGAGAAAATATCACGGATTTTTTTTAAAGACGTCTAAAGGTTTTTCGTTTCTTAATTATAAAATTGGTGGTTATGGATAGTAATGTATCAATGTTGTTTTATATTTAATTTATACTTTTTAAAATGATGACTGCTGTGTTCCTTGTAATAAACTAATATTAAAAATATACATTACTACATCATGACAATTGCGGATTTAGTCTTTTAATTATTTTAAAAAATGACGTATTTTAGTAGGCACCTTTTTTTAATGTTCTGCTAATTTATGCAGAATTAGATGTACCTAATTTTTTCACTGTTCCATCGACAGTTGGTATCTTAATTTTTATATTTTCATTATAAAATCTGTATTTTATTAAAAATAAACAAAAGTGATGAAATAGATGGTAAAATAAATATACTGCTTTAATTCCATAGCTTAATCTTAACACCTACATATAAAGTTTAATGATATATTTTCATAACGGCGTTACGGCAGCATTTTCATCATTTGATATTTGGTAATCTACCGCAATTTGAGACCCATCTGTAAAAAAATAAATAAATCGTTTATTTACATACATGCAAGATGCTTTTTCTGCATACAATAAAATCACTTACGTTCCCGGCTTAATAACTTTGGTCCAGTAATAGCGATAAGTATTGCACCTAATGGTGCTGATAATACTACACTCAATACACTCATAGAGAGGATTGTTTTTGCAAATGTTTCTTCTTCATGATGAGATATTCCAGATGTCTGGCCGTTTGTTACTAAATCTAGTGCTGCTGGCCCCAAAGCCGCCTAGTACAAAAAAAATATAATTTTCTAGTAAAAAAAATAATTACAGTATGATTATAATCGACGACCGTAATGATTAGTCCTTATATGTAAAGAAAAATGTTACTTATATTATGTAAAATTTAACATGGTTTAAGAATTCATTACGAAATATAAAGTCGAAAATGAGTACAATAATTGAATTAATCACTTACTTGTACTGTGGCTTTTGCAAGCCACGTAACACCAATGAATAGTTTTTCTTTTTTATTCAATCCACATCCAAAACTTACTAAGAATGTTGCAATCATACGTAATAACAAACATGATATCAAACAAATAGCACCCATTTTCATAACTTCTGGGTCAAGTGCACTTATCTATTAAAAAATGTTAAGAACATGTTAAATTTTTGCTGATATTTAAACTTACACAGTTTTTATAAAATTACAGTTTATAAACTTTTTCTAAACAGGGAATCCGATATCAACAATTCGAGAAAAATGTTGATCTCTTTATTGTAATAAGTCAACAACTTTAGTGGAAAAAGAAAATATAAAACATAATCTATAGTGTACTCATCAATAACATATACATATTTTTTTATTTCAAGAGAATAAATATTCGATAATTTAGTTAGATTACCATTATTTGTGCCCCAGTAAATGCAAACAAAATAGGTTCAAAAAATATCCATAAGATTCTAAAGATGTTGCTCACTGGATTTTTATTAACTATCCAACCTTGTTTTTCCCAAAAGTATGCAGCAATAAATCCTGATGATACAATCGCCAGAGGACCTGTATATATAATTTTATAAAATTAATATCATTCTAAACACATAAAAATGGTTAACCAACGCTTCAAGTATACCTGTCCCACTCCATCCAATTAAATTAGAAATAAACAACGAAAATAAACCACCCAAAAATAAAGTTAAAAATCGTAATGGTACTACGTATGAATCTCCTTTTTCAGGAATAACCGAAGCTATAACACCCCACAGAGAGCCAATTCCCACTCCGGCTATAATTGATAATGGTCCCTGAAATTGGAAATAAATAAATTTTACTCTTAGTTTGTTATTAATTTTAACATGAATAGTGATACACTGCAGTAATTGAAGCTTCTAAATTCTAATAAATGTTATTAAAACAAATATGCACAAACCACAATAATGTTATAAGTTGGTGAGCCTGTGGAGAACATAGCGTTTAGAATTATTGCAAACACAGCAACGCTTATTGAATCATCAATTGCCGCGGCGGCCAATAGCAATGTGGGTATTCCCTTAGCCGCCCCATATCCAGAGTCGCGTAATCTGAACAGACAGGGAACCACTACTGCAGGAGAAACTGACGCTATCATAGAACCTAAAAGAAATCCTGGAAAAAAAACACTTCATTCCGATTTTACTGAGAAACATCCATAAATATTTTTGAAATCATTAAAACATACGATAATAAATGGGAACTTCTACCATAAGCAATTGTAATTGTTATTGAAAATCCAAGCAAACCATATACTCTTTACAAACATTTAATCTGCTGCTCATTCTTTTTTTCTCTTACCCCAAATCCAAGGTAGTGAAAGTAAAAAGTGCGAAGTCAAAGAAATAGCTAAACATTCAACTATCCACGGCAATAAACCTAATTGTAGCACTGCTGCATAATGTTTCTTTAAAACACTTGCATTGAGTCCCAAGCCTGCTCGCATGAGTATAATAACTAGTGCTACTTTTCTATAAAAAAAAAAACAAAAATCAATTAACACTACAAACCTCTTTATATTCAACAATATATCATTAAGCACACTTTAAAAATATTGACTTTATCGTTTAATACGACTCGAGTTTATTTATACAATTTGAGAACATAAGACTACAAATGCAGAAAGTGATAAAGATGATGTTTATACAGGGTACAAAATTAATAATGAAAGTCCAAAAGAATACAGCGAACATATATTAAGAATTAAAAGTTTTACCTTAAATCTTGATTGAGTTTTCTATATCTATCAGTCATGTGTACTAAGTGTAAATTTTGAAACAATATTCCTGTAAGTAGCATCGCAATAAGTGCAGGCAGTGTAGTAATTTTTAACCATACCCATCCAATTAAGTACGCAACTATGACTAGAATTGTCATACTAAACAGTTCACCATCAATTGTCACTGCTTCACCAATTTCAACGTACGCAATACCCCATGTCAACAAGACTACAAGAAAAAAATCAACTATCAAACCTTGACCCTTTCATCATGTTATTGTGCCAGGCATTATGTTAGGAAAATTTGTAAACTATTCATTCTTTTACGAGAAACTATTTCAAATTTACTTACAGAAAAGTAGAATGCAAATTTGCTGTGCAGACTGTCTGTATGTGGGAAAAAATGGGAAAGGAAATGTTCTCTTCCACCACGACGGTTGCCATGATTGTGTAGTGTCTTTTTGATGACATCGTAAGCAAAATTTATACCACCACCTGCAAATTCTTCAAGTATAACCAAAATAGTTTCAACAAATTATTGTTTTACACTATTGCTACATATGTTACGCCTTCAATTTGTATATAAACAAATCAGATAAATAAATAGTTAACAATATATCTAATTCTAGTCAGATGTTTTGACATGACACCGTAATCATTTCTTATGGTTTATTATATATCAAATTTCTGCTGTACATAAACCGGAGTTGGTAATGTTTAAGTTACTATTGTTTATGTGCGTCTTTTCTAATCATTAGTCCTTAGATTCTTACAAGCGAAAATATTCGAAAACATTTTGCTATTGTGATGTCATTACAATACTTTCTCTAAATTTATAATTAGTACATTTATTAATGAAATAATATACAACATACTGTTACTTAATATATTTAATATTGATAATTGTTACTTAAAAAATACAACTTACGTCGTTTCCCGTTCATCTGCGACGTCTGTGGAGTAATTAAATCGGAAATCATTATTATAATTTTTAGTGAACGAGTTAATTATTTATAAGTGCATTATTACCGCCTTACCAGAAATGTAAGATTCTACATAAAACTATAAAAAAATATTGTTGAAAAGGAAATTAATTATAAAATCAAAAGTAGGTCTGTTTTTTCTATTAAAAAAGAGCGGTTATCTTAGTTTGTACAGAAACTTAAATTTTTAATGTTTCTGTGAGATTTGAGAGATTTTTAGAATTTTATCTTAAAGTGGTTGACAAACGGTGTCTAAGTAATCGAAGTTATTAAAATTCAATGATGTCTTTTTTAAAAACTCTTCATTACAAATCAAAATACACAGGTTTTGTTATATACTTGAAACCAAATAAAAGTAAGTAAATGATACATTAAAAGTCAAGGCAACGAGCGTGTTAATAATATCGAAAAGAAATAGTTTTAAATTGTTAAAGTACTCCAGCTTGTATATCTTTAGTTTTTTTAATAATAGGTATAAATTTGTAATTTGTTACAGAGTTGTATATATGATGTGTTTAGCTCGTAAGTTACGACTTTTTCCAACTAACAATTACAAAATATTGGTCACATCCCACATTCACACTTTAGAATATCCATATTGTTAATCTGAAGAATGAAGAATTCCAGAAAAACGTGAGAAACTTTTTCTGTGACCCAAAATTTTACATTCTCCAACATTTTGTGTAGAGATCTACATACAGCGGATATCAATAAGTTGAAATGATTTTGCAAACTTGACATAGATGCGGCTTTGTTAATCTATTCCAAATTACATGTTCATATTGGTTTAAAGGAGATAAGATCTAAATAATATTATAAATAAAACAATTACGTTTATTATTTATATAGTAAACAACAGTAATAGAAAACGAGCGAACACGAGTTGCTAAACGATGTAAGGCTTTGTATTCGAAAACTATGCCTTTTAGGAAGTATTAAAATAACTGAGACGATTTTATAGAATTTCAGTTATTATTATCAAGCAATTTTACAAAGCTTTATTACAGTAAATTATATTGTAATTCAACAAGTATTATCAGATGTGTTTATTAAGTGTTACACTAAATATCAAATAATAACATCGATGTTATAAATTAATACACTATTAGTTCTTATACGTTTTTATAATACTGATTAAAATAAAATAGAAAAAATTTAAACCTATTTTTTATTTTATAAAGCGACGAGGCGGGTGTGTTCAAATAATGTGATTCGTCAGCCCATAACGTGGTGCTGGTTAGGATTGTATACACAACATCATATTGCGCTCATCGCCTTGACACATATAGGGTTAAGTTTCATTACCCCAGTAATTTCACTAGCTACAAGGCTTTTTAAACTGAAACACTACTGTTTGGCGGTAGGATCTACCTAGACGGATACATACTTACCAATCGTAAATACTGCTACCTTATATGGTGACTGTTATACTAATTTGCTGTACTAGTACAATACTATTGTATTATTTTGTAATGTGTTGTAGTAAAAAAATATTATAATATATATGAAATTATATGATTAGTAATTATGTTTAAAATTATATTTATGCGTAGTGAAGGTCAGCCCATGAGAGATATCATCTTTAAACTGATAACTAATGTCAACATAAAGGATGACGGTTTATTTGTTAGTTAACTTTAAGTAACTTACCTTTGTTCCGATTTCGTCACAAGAACAGAAGCTAATGAATATTTATCATGTTAATAAATTTTTTTGACATAACATGCACGCGTGTTAATTACTTATGCTTATTATTTAATAAAGTTATTTACCGACAAATGTGTAAACACGAACACCTATTAACATAGAAAAAAAATAAAATTATTTAATAATTAAACGCAAAAAATAGTAGTAATATTACTACACACCTGTTTGTAAGTGATTATTTTCCATTTTTTCGTCTTTTAAACGACCGTTTTTCCTGTAAAACCATTTGTAACAACTTTGTGATTGTTTAATCTTTATTACTAATTATTTAATGCATGAAAAATTTGAAAATAATGCGTGAACGATGAATTAAATTTAAGCGATTTTTCCAAGTCAAGATAAATTTCTATCTAAAAAATTAGAGAATAAAAATATTTTCTTTAAATTATTAGTTTTTACTTTTTAAGCAAAATTAAATAAAGGTGGTAATGTTATTATAATTTACCGTAGTACACAATTAAACATTGGTTGAAAAACACTTTGCTTACACAGTTTAAGATTCTTTATTTAATTTATAATTTTTAACTAGGTACGAATTCGAATTCGATATAATGTCTAGGTTTCTAGGAGTAAGAAGGTAGAACAGTAAGGCCTGTTTGCGGCCTGTTTGGGATTTTATATAAATATGGTAGTAAAATTGTTTACATTTGCATATAAAAATTTAAACTCTAATAATTTTGTGGTACAAAAAATGTCAGTACAATTTACTTTACATACCAATTTTTTCATCGATCGATTCAAAAAGTATCCAAAAATCTTATCCTTATTTATTAATCACTATTAAATAACAAATATTGCGAAGATACAAAATTTTTAAATATTTAAAAACAATAAAACGTTCAAAAAATTACGTTAAATACATTTGATACCAGATTACCGAAAACAGATCGTAGATTTGTCCAAGACTGCTGTAATAGCAGTGAGTACTAAAGATCACAGCATACATTTATTTAGATCGTGACTTCAAATAAAGTCAAATGTCAATAAGATTGCGTTTGTACGTAACTAAATAAACAGTACAGTCATATTTATGAGCTCGTGACTACTGTTACACATTAATTTCTAATTCTTCAGAAACAGAATTATAATTATTTAATTGGTTGTAAATGGTTTAAAGGCTCTACCGTGACCAATTTCAATGGAAAACAAAATTAGTTAACTAAAATCTAAAACAACGCACAGCAAACAAAAGAGATTAATTATTCAGAAAATCTAATCGTGTAACTCCTATATAAACAAAACGAATGATTAAAAAAATATATTTATTAAATAATTATACGAATAATATGTATATTTAATTATCACTTGACTTAAATTTATTCGTTTACGTATATATATTTTTAAACCATAGTTTTTAGTCTGTGCCGTAAACTATGAAAGTAACATTTTCTGTCAAATACAATTCACATTCTTTTACAAAATAAAAAAAAACAATATTAGACCAAAATTTTGTTACATTATTACTTTTAGCTTCTTAAAATATATTTGTAGCTTTTTTTTAATGAAATTGTCCTTTAGCTGTACAGCAGTGATCTTTTTTAAAGGACTGCGTTGATCCTGTTATAAAAAATGTAAGGTACAATAAATAAACAATTAGTTTTCCAAAGGTTAATTCGTGAGAAATTGTATAATGATTTTCTAGTAATTAAAATATTGAATATATTCTAACCTTATATTTGTTAACTGAAACTAATATATATTAGTTTAACACACAGTATATTCTCTTTCAGAGATTCCAAGAAGAAGGAATACTC
>DWLS01001342.1:0-22316 GCA_018246255.1 Pachliopta kotzebuea | reverse complement strand
GAGGAAATATAATATGTGTATAGGAAATAATAATAATATGAAAAAGAAAAGTTTACGTCATATAGGGTAATTACTTGGGTTTGAAAGTGTTTGATAAATAATAATTATATTAATATAATATCAAAGCTTACGTCATCCTTAACTTTATGATGTTGACATATATTTCCGCTTATACATGATGGCACGTAGATCAAATTAAACCTTTTTGGAAAATTGTAATACGCTTTGAATGACACTTGTTCACAAGCTTTTACAAAATTTTCTCTTTTTAACGCTTTTATTTCTTCTTCCTTATTAGAGTATTCATATTTTGTTCTTTTACGAATGCAGCTATCCTCTTCTCTTTTTTGACTTTTTGGCGTATCCTCACTAGGAAGAAGTTTTGGTTTTTTTTTCTTAGGACTCATTCTTATTCGGGTCGAGAATAATTTGAGGCGTAATTTATTTGGTCACAATCAAGGACCTGACAACTAGCCGAGTGTTGCCATTTGCATTTCTTTGGACAGAATAGCAATAAAATATTACATTATTAAAAAATTACATACTGCGCTTAACGATATATCTAATTGTTTAAAAAAAATAATAAAATAATCGCCTACTTTCATAAAAAAAATATTTAAACAGTAGGCATTTTAATTTATGTTATATACGAAATGCAAAGGCTATGGACCATGGATCATGACGCAGGTTAAGATGCTAAAATGCATCTTTTTGAGCTCGTCGCTTTGAGACATACGTGTTTTCTTGTTATGCCAAGACAATAAGAGTTATAAGAGATCAAAATATTAAAGCAAAAGGCCATGTCCCACAAAGCGCGTGAACGAGCAATATAAAAAAAAAAAATTGTTATTCTAGTAATTTCACTAACTTACAACGACCTTCAAATCGGAACACAGTAATATAAAAAAGCTTGCCATGAGCTAACCGATTACTTAGATGATCGAACAATGGGGTATTGTGATTGAGTTCAACAATAACAGGTATAAGTTGATGTGGTGTAACAATAATTGTTTATTTAATTTTAAAAAGATTTATATAGAGTTTGTGTTGCCGTTTCTGACAGTTGAATATTTGCAAGCAGTCATAAACTCTGATTAACTGACTTTCTAAAAGAATTTCTTTGCAATTTCTTTGTATAAATGAATTCGACTTTGATTCTGTTTGCAGACTACTGTTTGGTGACAGAAATAGTAGTTGCGGTGGAATCTACCTTGTCGGTCTCCGTTAATATATACCTAATACCAGTTTACATATTAACTGCAATTAAGTACTAAAAGTCATGAATTTACTTTCGTGTCTTAAACTTTTCCGATAGTTAACTATTATAAAAAGGACCTATTAAAAATATATTTTAATACAGGAATTATTAAAATTTATTCACCCGAAATTTTCCGCGAATTTATCGCCTAGATAGCATACGTCTGGTCTGGTTTTGGGCTTCGCTGCTAAAAATTCAACACCGTAGAGGATAGGACGAGCGGCGAAATGAAAGCCCCACACTCTTCTCCCTCCGCGAATTCCCTTCAGTGGCAGTGGACATTGAGCACGGCGCCATTTATATCGCACTTTGTCTCTACAGCCCACCTGGACACATCCAAAATGAATACTTCGAGCTCACTCGGAGTGGCCAACTCGGGCCGGCCGGGTACGTTCATCTTGGCTTCACCGTGAATGACCAAGCCGGGAACCAGTCCGGGGGGCCTTATTTCCTACCTAGCTTCACCTTTAATTTTTTTGTTTGTCATAACGTTTCTTTCTCTTAATTCACAAAAAAAAGGTCTTTCTGGCAAGAAAGACCTTGCTTCCTGTGAATTGTGAGATTTTTTAAATTCTGATGACAGGAATAATAATGTTTTGGCGAATAGTTGATAATAGTTCATGTAAAAGAGATTACTGAAATACTTTGCCAACATATTTTTAAAATAAGAAGTCTAGTATTGATGATGACTTTTCATATCTTTATTTTAATTCTCTCCTATACATAAATATTAAAAAAAAGGGTCAGATTTTTTGTCTTTTTTTCCAATTCGACATTAAAGCAAAATAAATAGAATGTACATATCTTCAATGAGTCCATAAAAAATCAATTTTGTTCTTGTAATTTGAGTAAAAATGGATTTTGTAAATTTTGTAGATTAAATCGTTTTGGAAGTCTAAATTGCAGCGAACTTTACAACAAAAATCATCAATACAAGGTGTTAAAGTGTCTACTAATGAATAAAGACCATGGTTAAAGGAAGTACATATGTGCCATACCCGCCATGTTTGGCATGCAATTTGGAAAATCTACTGCGTTTTCCTATATTATAATTATCTTAACGAAAGTGGCGTTAGAAATATTTTAGTTAATTTCCCATACGAAGAGCGAGAACAATAGTAGCAACATCGATAAAACATTTGCCAGTTTATCATGTAAATGTTTACAATTGATATTATCCTTCAAGATAAAGTACGAATATCTCGCCGCAATAATTGTTTTGTTGACAAAGTTTGATAAAATTTTTGAGAAAGTTAATATATTTAGGTTTTAAACATAAAACTATGATTTGTTAAAATCATTCGCCTGTAAACAAAAAACGCAAAAACACTGAATGGTGGTGAAAACGTAGACATAATGCTAATACGCAATTAAATTTTGTAGTGTTCAATGACGTTGTATCAAATATTGAAAATTATTGATTCATGCTTGGTACGCAACCGAAATGAATAAGGTTGCAATTGCAGCGGTACTTTCTTGAATAACGGTCGCTATAAAACCACAATATCTAAAGCATGGGCGACAGTCCCGCAGGGAAGCTAAGACAAGTCGAGACAATATTAGATATTATTCAAAAATCATACTAAAGTCGACATGGCATTCATTTTCAAGGTATACACATATATATATTAAAAAAGGATTATTTAAAGTCATCATTGTCTCTGAAACTAAAACACTACTTACAAATATTATTTACACGAAGAATATTTAAATGAAGTATTGTTGTAAATTCTTACGCTTGTGTTGAATTTGATTAAAATTTTTATTAAATTACATAGAATTTATATCGTATTAAAGCAATGTCTACGTCTGATCCATGCCCGTATACTGTATTGTTTCTATTCTTATTTTATTTCAATTCTGTGGCCTGTGAAACGGCCAATTTTCATTATCATTATTATTGAGTAACTTTTATTTGTAGCAGCTGACCGTGAAGGTCGTCACACTTTTTAGCATTCGACTTTGTAATATACCAATTTCGTTTAACCGATTGACATTATTTTTAAGATTACGTTATATTTTTAGAGAGAGGATTTCACATCACTATTAATAGAATATTTGAATTCTTCTTTTATTGATTGAATATAAAGTCAATTGATTTTTTTAGGTTTTGGCTATCATCTCATTAGCGTCGAATGGTTTTTCGATCCACGCCCCTGGTGGTTATTCATATAATAGATTCAGTGGTCCTGTGAGTGGACAAATTGTAGAAGTTCAAGTGCCTGCTGCTGAAAATGTTGCAGCTCAAGAACACGCTAGCTATGGTTACGATCACAAAACAGGTAGAATTAGCCCCGAGACAGCTAAATATGCGCGCTTGAAAACTGTTGACTACGTGGTAAGAAATGAAAATTACTTATCTATCAAATTTAATTGTACAATGGTTCTGAACGAAATGTTAAATTTGTATGTTTTAGGCAAAACCAGATTACCATTATGCATACGGTGTAGAAGATCCACACACTGGCAACCAACAAAATCACAAAGAGCATCGGGATGGAGACGTTGTCAGTGGAGAATATTCACTTGTTGAACCTGATGGTTCTCTGCGCATTGTACGTTATACTGCTGATCCCAAAAATGGATTCCAGGTAAAAGATATTTCGGTTATTCTAAAACTGTTTATATCGTTAAATTGCAGATATCTTATTAATTAAAATAATTAATCATAATAATGCGCAAGTTTTTAAACAAACTAACAAAATTGCTATATTAAGGATCCCTGGTTTGGCCTTGGGCCCAAAAGTGGAGGTATTTGAAGGGCTTTATGGAAAGTTACAATGAGATTGAAGGTGGTACACCTCGCATTTGTTTTGAATTCTTGCTTCTTTAGGTCTGCCTTAAAATGTAACCAAAACTTTACTCAAGAGCGCTATGGTATAAATAAATGTTTATGCAGTGTTTAGTTATTCCGTCAAGTTTAAGTATTAAAAATGTTATTGAAAGTGTTAGAGGGCGGTCTTATCAGTAAATTTTTAGCTCTCAGCTAACGGTTCTGTATGACAGATTAAATACGGGGGTCAGTTGCTACGCAACGTGACATGACTTATTTTGAAATTGCTTTGTATTATGTATATAATACGTTCATTTAAAATTAAGTGTAATTAATTAAATAATTATTAATAACTTATATATTTTTAAACAGGCAACAGTACACAAACAACCAGTTGCTCATGCGCAACAAGTTGAACAGCCAGCAGTTCATTATGGAAGGCAGATTCAAGAAGAAGACGATTCAAGAGAATATTAAACCTAGCTATTTCATTGGAATCTACTCTCTAAGTGTTGACTATTTTCTTTTATTTATTACGTTCTGGTATATTAAGTTTAGAAGTAAACATTTTTTATTTTTAAGTAAAATGTTAACTTTTTTTGTCTATATTATTTTCAAATACACAATACAAATGTTGCGTTTTCTGCAAAGAGTTGGTAAGAAATATTTATTTAGTCATTTTGACGAGCAATTAAATTAATTATGTTCTTTACATTTAAAAGTTGGCAAGTTCATGAAAAATTGGACAAACGCAACCTCAAAAGGAAACAACGAAGGTTCATTAATGGTTTTGTCGAATAAATTTATTTGCTTATTGTTGAATAGCATCAATTGAGTGCTAACAATAGTAATTTTAGTAACGTTTAGCGTTTTTATTTACTATTTATTTACAACAACAACCGATTGTTACGATAAACAAAATAGTTGAGGCAAAAATTTAGGAATATAAAAAAAAACGGTATATAAGATGAAAAACATTTTTAATCTTTTTTAGTAATGTTTATTAATATTTGTAGCCATTTCGAACCATAACTATAATCAAAGAAATAGAACTTCTTTTGCGGTACTCTGTAGAAAAATCATCGTAGGTCGAAGATCAAATAGGTAATGATGGAGGAGTACTTGGTCCTGCCCCACCCAAAAACGTCCTCAAGAAGTCCATAGGGAAAGGGAATATAATAGTAGAATTCTTTTCAGCTGAAATTGTGTTAAGTGATTGTAGGTACCGAAGCTGTAAAAATGAAAAGATATACAGTATATTAACATTATTTCTTATTATAAATATTCCTATAATTTACTGGTAGGTCTCTGTGGTGCTATGTGGTGTACATCATCCTAATCAGCGTCCCATTTAACAAGCGTATCACTTACCGTTTAGTGAATACTTTAATCGCCACATCGCTTTGTTGAAAAAAAATGTCTCAATTGTTATTAATCATAATTGATATTTTTTTTCTCCCTTCCTTTAATTAATCATAAAATATAGCGATTTTTTAATTAAAATTTATTTTCATAAACTTTTATATTTAAATCACTTAGTTTTGAGTAATATTTGCACTCTTCGAATATCTGAGGAGTTTATTTAAAATAATAAAAATTTTAAAAGGTTTTCTTACAATATTCTCAATAACAAAACTCAAATACTTTTACAAACGGAAAAAAATCTCTTACTTGAAGCGCCATAGGATTATCAATCATGACAAGTGAAGCTTCTCTTAGTGCTTTTGAAGCCTTTATTTCTCCTTCAGCAGCTATTATCTTTGCTCTTGCTTCTCTATCCGCTTCCGCTTCGGCCGCCATAGCGCGTTGAAGCTGCACAGGTAGCCTCACATCTTTGCTGAGATTAAAAATAAATTATTTTAGTTCCCATAACTACAGACATCTTTCGTTGCATAGAATGATGGTGATAGCAACTGCAGCATTAAAAAATAAAATTATTGACTTCTATAAAGACTGTATGAATTTAGCAAAAATTAGAATAAAACAATAATTATTTGCATTATCATCACGAAAAGGACTTCTACTGTTAAAAGTAGTCTCTTAGTGACAATATTCTGTTGAACATAGATGTCTAAAAATTAGGGTATGTAGTATGTGTAAACAAGAAAGCACATAAACAGAAATAATTTTAAATATATGATAATTTATACATTGATACTTCAAAAACTATAAAGTGCCCCAAAGTAAAATATTATCGGGGATATGAAAACGTTTGAAAAAGCAATAGAGAAACTAAAGAAACAAACTCAACATTTCAACTCTTTCAACTTCAACGCCCCAGGGGTCAGTTGCTTCATCTAAGTTGGCTTGCATCATGTGACTGATGGCCTCACGGTCTGACAGTAACTGAGCTAAGTCTCTCATGCCCAGGACATTACGCAGTGTGGTTGCGGCTAGTAAGCGTGTCGATGCACTAAAATAAAATAAAGTGTTTTCTTATAATTGAATTTTTATATAAAGAATCAAGTAATGCAGCTGTTACTAACCTACTTTCCTTAAACTACCATAAACAAAACGTTTGTAGCGAAAAAGTTGAGTAACAAAGTGGTAAAATCTTTCTACACATAGAAAAATACAAACGATAAAAGTAATGCTTAAATATTTTTCTTCAGTGTAAGTATCTAAAATTATTAAGAGGTCTTATGTGTCCAAAGATGCAATTTGACTTATGATATTAGATTTTTAATGATCTGTTACTTTCGCAAACTGTAGTTGCAGATTTAAGCATAAAATCTGTCTATTGTCAAGAATTATAGATTCGATTACAAAACCTTGAACATCGGCAAAGCGGGCCATTGCCATTGTCCTTTTGTTTAAAATAAAATACTGTTGGCCTAAAGCTTTCTACGTACATATATATATCAGATTGCCATTAAAAATAAGAAACCATAGTCACGGTTAAATATTTCCGTTATGTCGAATAAGACGAAGTATATTTTTTTGTATACACAATATACTTTTACAAAAAGTGTTTCTGTAGTTCTATAAGTGGAGATTAACAATGAAAGTAGGTAAAAAATTGAATTTACCTGTAATCTGCAACACGAACAACAGCATTTAATGGTTCCTTGATTCTATAGTATACAACAGCATCAACAGCCACAGTCACGGAGTCTCTTGTAAGAACCTTCAAAAGTATCATCGGATAAATTAACTAAATAATTGTGTTTAAAAAAGACAGTAGAGATAAATTTGTATAACTAACTTTAAATATAGCAGCGATAATATGCCTTTCGGATTTTTCTTCCATTTAACGAACATTTTGTTTCGTTTGGCCACTGTTAAATAACTACGAAAAAAGGACTTTCGATTGCACTTTTTATCTTTTTTTTAATAAAATACAGAACAAATATAATAGACAAAAACCATTAAAGATATTTATAATTTTGCTATAAGTTAATTTTTATCCGGAGGATTCTTGTAAATCTAAACAGCGTATCTACGAATGCTTGTATTTATTTAAAAACTAAATATTTCCTAAAAGAACTACTAAAAATTGTTTACTTTTTGAAAAGAGTTTTTAAACAGGGTTTTCTGGACAGAAAAGCTTTTAAATTGAGGATCACTGTTAGGTTAAATGAAGGAAGGCATCAATCGCGCTGACAAATGAGGTTGAACTGGTGAGATATCTCTTCATGAATGTTGAACATTAGACATTTTAAAATAAACACACATCATGATTAATTATTATAATGAATATACGAGTATATCGAGAAATTATTTTATATAAGAAAGATTTACACGCAGTCAATTTTGAGTCATATTTTATGCCCTACAGATGGTTTTCTCCGGACGAGATGAGTGGGGTCTACGACCCGAGTCCACTTTAGCCAAACTGCATCAATTCATCGTTTGACGAATATTGACGTATATTGAATATAGCCGGGATATTTTAGTTACAATAAATTAGGCCGGGGCAGCCGCTGTTGCCGCAGTGAGAAATTGCTGGTAATTTTATAGAATATGAATTTAATATGCATTAACAGATGATACGTATCTGTAATTTTTCTTAACAACATTTGCAATCCTTCATTACACTGAACTCGAATATCAGATTAATGCTTTAGCACGCAAAACTTCTTGATATAATACAGTACAAGGTATTAATAGAAGTATTAAAAGGTTACTCTGCATGTAGACGATTAGTAAACAAAGAACTATTGTTTGTGCGTCGTAAAACTTTGATTGATGCTTTATGGCCGCATCAATTAATCGCAGACCGACGTGAGCAACATCTGGGTTAACTGTTTCAATACCAATGCCACAGCAGAGAAGCTGGTTTATCCAATTCCACTGTAATTTCATTAGCTACGACTTCTAAATTTTTTGTTCATATTCAAATATCAGCGTTCGGTAGTGCCGATGCCGGAATTAGGCCATGAAATTTACAAATCAAGTAGGATTCGGTTTAATGTTTATGATGTTTAATGTATAACATCCAAAGGAATTTACCGAAAATAAATTTGAATACATTTGTGTTTAGTGGACGGTAATTTGTAATAAAGTTAATCCAGTAAATATTAATTGTTATATAACATCATTGTGGGTAATGTATAAAGAAGGAACCTCTTGCGGTGGTACATCAAATGAGACTGTTCTCAAATCCACTTTTCTGTATGTATCGACACAGGGTAACACGAAAAAGAGACCTGGACCTCTGGCGCCGCCTTTTCTTAGTCTACCCAAACGAAATATTACTGCCCTCTCGAATTCTTGAACGACCTGAAAAATATTTGTTTTAAATAATACAAATTAAGTTATTTTTAAGGTTTTTACATACTTTTCATTTTATATAACGAAAGTTAAAAAGTTTTTTGCAATTTCAGAATTAGTTCAAAATGATTGGTCTTTAATACGGGAATATAACATAAGGAAATGAACGTGAAATGCAAGGTATTTCAAGATAGCCCTACAGATTGAAAACCAGTATTATCACAGTTAAAAACATGCCCCATTAGATAATTCTTTCTGGAATTTCGCCATATTTTTATTTAACATCTTGACAATTTAACATGCCCATTTTCAATAAGCTAAAGAACTGATCCGGTCTGGTTGCTTGTTTAAATTATTCGTTGATCAACAATATTATAACCTTAAATTTATTTAATTATAGTAAAATTTAGTATACTTTGCAAAAGATTTCGATATATGACAATTAATTCCGTCTGAAATGTTCTAATCGCTTGATAAAAGACAAGTAAAAGACGAAAATAAATTAACTGCCTTCTCTTGCAGAACAGTAATCCAACTTGCAAGCGTGGAAGGAGCAACGTGTCTATTATCTTTAAATTATTATAAACAACGAATAGAATAATAATTTGTAAAGCAAATTTTAACACTACTTTTAGATTTTGGACTAAAGTGAACGTCAAAAGTTTTAAAACTTTTGACGTTCGGCCCTTCGATTATAATTAGCAATAAGAGTCAAAAGGTTTATAAGGCAAAGATTAATAGCATTTTAAAGCAAAGTCTATTATATCAACAATAATAATTTATATGTTTCTTTATTTTATATAAGAAACTTTTAATTATAATATAGGTATTTTTGGAAAACGCTTTCTATTATATACTACAGAAAATAAATCGCATCTGGAATGAATTAACCTTGGTTAAATTGGCATTTTTTTTAATGAAGCTATTACTGACATGCAGTTAAGTTTCGTAGAAAAATGTGCTTAAAAGTTTTAGCATGAATTCAATATATAGTAAAGACATTTAATGCATATCAATTGCGATTTAGAAAATTTTAACAATCTCGTAACGAGAACGAGAACTTAGTTTTATTAGTCTGACAAGGAACAACGAAATTAGTTTCTTTAACACTTATATACACATGTGCATTAAGAAAAGCCGAAGTCACCTTAAAGCATTCGAAAAGCGAGAACGGGAATGTGATGACGACGAGAAGAAACGATAAGAATGTGGCGAATCTCTCAACACATCCCACGGCTTCAGGATTCGCTGTCAAAAATGAAAAGTTTCCTGAGAAATAAGTCCATCGATACTCAAAAGAATTAATTTTCTGTGTTAGTTTGAATATTCTTAACACTGAATTTCGGTTATGCTAATTTACTATAATAGTTCAGCAAATGTTTACCACATTGTAAACATGAACATTCCATGCATCTGTTCTTGGTTATTCGGTTCTGGAAAAAGAATTTTTAGGCAAATTTGTTTAAAGTGGGTTAATGCAAGACGATAAACAATGCTCCCTTATTCCTAGTACTTACGCATTTGAATCGTGATAGCGCAAGATGTACCGGTATCACAATCTAAAATGTTTTAATGCACAAACATTAGATATTAATATGGATAACGTACATACATATCAATAGTGTCGCCAGCGAGCTCAATGTACTTACGACTGGCTACGTTATCGCGCCTAGTGCTCTGGGATCTTAATTCCGTTTGCATTTTAATGATAATCTTTATTTATTTATTTTACTAACGTAAGTAATCGTGATAATAAATAATTATAACAGTGTTTTACACGGCTAACAATCACAGACTGCGCTAACTTACTGTCTGAAGAGACCGCGTGTTTACATGACCCAAAAAAAAAACTGATTCCTAAAAATATCAATTACATTACGTCGCCCCGTAACAAAACGATATGTTCTACATCGACATTAAATACATTTAGTGCAGAAGTATTTACGTATTTCAAGATAGCACTCCACTTCACCCGAATCCTTGTCGTAGCAACCGAAATCCATTGAATATTTGATAGTTCGTGGTGTAAAGGGCATTGATTTTTTGAATAGCTCAATTGCTAAGTGTTTGCGGTGTTAACTATTCGGTGTCCATATGGATACTAAGAATAAGAGAGCCCCAGGAGATCAGGTTCATGCCAACAATAAATAAATAAACGTACTTCCAGCCATATCGTCGGGAGAGCACGGCCGCACACGGTGCTGCAAACTACTAAATTGTTGAAATTAGTTATTCCAGAAACTATTCACGCTGCGTTACGGTACTTTACGGGAGGATGTTTAGATAATAACTTACTAATACTATAATCAGCGTCTTTGTACTAAGAATTGCCATTTTAAACTTTTAAGCATTTTAAAGCGGCAATTAGTAGTAGGAATATTTGCAGGTTTCTGATAGTACTATTTAAAAACCATTCGAATACCCCCAACTTTTCGTATATATGTTATCTTCACAGAAAAATCTTAAATTTCTCGAAAGTTAAGGCTCTATACAAAGTAAAATAGAAGAACTCGTTGATTATAGTAGTAAAAATCATAGAAAATTGTGTCACAGAAATAAGCATTGATTATTTCTATCATCTTTGAGACCGAGTTGAATGTTACTGTGACAGGAAATGTTCGTGTTTCCTGTCGCGGATTTATTACAAGATGCGTGCTCTTTAATAAACCGGTGGACCGTTCACCGTTCTCTCATGTTTTGACCTTTGAATATTCCATAATATCCATTGATGTTATTATTTGATCCTTGGCTGAATTTATTTTACATATATTACATATTTATTTATACAGTACGCGGCTTACAAAGTGTAATTTTAATTATGGTATTTAAATAACTGCGCATAGAATGTACTAGCGGTGCTGATTCTTTTAGCCTTTACTCTATTCTTATTGATTTTGTTATCTATACAAGTTTGCTTTACTGTGTAGATGTTTTGAATTCTTTCAAACCGTTTCCATGGCCTTACGGCGAACTTCCTTTATATCAATGAAGTTCTGTTTCGATTATTGTTTACTGGTGGGAGGTCTCCACTACCGGAGTCCATCTAGGTAGGTACCACGGCAGCTGCTATTTTTGTCGTCAAATAGTAACGTGCAAACATTACTGTATTCTGGTTTGAATGTCGCAGTATGCTAGTGAAATTACCAGTAATTTCCAGGGTACCTCAGGTTAACGAGACTACGTCGACCACCTTACGTCTCAAGGCGACGAGCGTATTGTACCTACCTAGACGGTGTCCGGCAACGTTGACTTACCACCAGTACCAGCATAGCATTGCTATATTCACGAGTAAATCATGTCTATTATACTACTACTACTACTATACTATACTATTATACCCACCACATTATTTGGAAGTAGCACGCTTTACAATCTTGCATCTTGTTATCATGTAGCAACAAAACATTAACCTTAAAATTAAGAATTTTAAGGTTAAAAACTAGTTTAAATTACAGCAGATTGTGTTTAACTCACAATCATATTCTTTGTAAACTTGGTACTACTTATTATAATAAATATGTAAATTAAAATTATAGTAAATAGTGTTAAAAAAAGTAAAATTATTAATTTTTAACATTTAAAAAAAATTGAAAACAATGATTGCCGTAAAGATTTTTTTTTTATACTTTTTGTTGTAAAGGTTCCTGTAACATCCTCATTAAAGATTTAAGTAATACTTTTTTAAATTTGTCATTACTTAAGGATTCTAATGTATGTACAATACTTATGTATAGTGTTGTAACGGTATTCTATATAATAGGTTAGTTGAGAGACATGTCTTACCTAACGTTGATAAACTTGTTATTATTCTTAATAACGGAAAGGGTTTCATCCGTGTAGATGAAAGTGCCGTAACATTTACTTCGTAACAAAAACTTTGATGCTTTTGGAAAAACTATTTAATATGTATTTTACATAACAGCAATAAATATTCTTTAAGCCACATGTCTTAAAGGATATTTTTTCAAGATGTAATGTCCTACAATTCCTATCCTGAGAAATAGCACACAGATAAGAGCTTACGTAATATTTTAAACAACAAACAGAAGGTACACATTATTGAAAAAAAACGTGTAAAGTGGCTATGATTTTAAAGTAGGAAAAACTGAGTTACGTAATTACCCTATGTAACCGAAATCACCGATTTATTTTTGCGAACTTTTATTGAGTATGCCGCAATAAATACAGATAGCCAGTAAAGTTTAATTTAAAAGCTTAAAATGTCGTTTAAAATTGTTGACAATAATAAACTGGTACGATTTCCTAAACGCGCACTATATTAGCAACAAATTTAGGTTGCACCACAACTCGAATGCGTATTGAGTTGGATCGAGTGGGAATTACAACATTAGCGGAATGTCAGGCACAAGTCTGTAATGCGTATGAACACAAATAAAGGAAAGGCGCGAGAGATATCTATATCACTCGAGTTACGTAGGCCGTTATGTCTTTTTGTTAATTTTTATAAATAAAATATACAATACAGTTTTCGAACTCCGGCTGCAACGATTAGGAATGACTCATAATAATATAGAAATGACTTAAGTAATGCTATTGAAAATTTGTCTGTGTTTGTGCATTATTTTTCAATGTATATATGACCATACCATCTTTTTCCAACTCGTTACAATTATTAATATTAATGCCATCATTATTTATCATATATACTTTGTAAACAATCGCTTTATTCATCTAATTATGGTATATTTTATTGTCCATCTCCCTTTTAATAATTAATCCCCTCTGACTCCGCAAAAGCTCCATATGATATTAGCTTTGCAACATAAAACTTGCTGCAGCAGGTGCTGAGTGAATGGCTTGTTCAAAATCATGTCGCAATATCCTTTATTTTTTCCTCAATATTTTTTGATGTATGGATCTTGAATAAAGTTTTCGTTTTTCGTAGATTTACGTAGATGATTCTAGGTACGAAATACGTAGCGACAATAAACTAGATTAATGCGGTGAGAATGATCTGGATTCAGTAACCAACGCGTCTGCGGTTATCCTATTTTGTAATTTGGAGCAACGGCTTGTTCCTTTCTTCTTAGGAATCGTATCAGTTATACTGAGAGATTATTTAACATAAGATATTGTAGCTTTTTTGTGAGATCATTATAGCCCAAAAAAGCACGTTTATAGAAAACAGCCTTTTCTGGAGATGAGGTCCGTCACAGACTTTTAATAAAGGTTGATCTCTGAACAGAAAGGTCAGATTTATTAACATGAAGATGCTCTGAATTCTGTATATTATCTACTTGCGTTGGTGAATATGGATGGTACTCATGATGTTCATTAATGATATAAATAAAATAATTTTCGTTAACCCTTTTGTATCTCAATGACTGTATAACCGTGGACATTGCTTATAACCCTGGTTTGTTTAAAATGCTTTATCAATAGAAAAAACTGTTAATCGATTTTATTCGTAATCATTTGTGTCCCTTATAAGCATTTGATTGTAAAAACTCAGTAGATTGTGATACAAGTATCTTATATGAACATTAGATTCGATATTTCTTCATATCGTAACTGATTTATTTAGAACACGCCAGTTGCTTCGTTAATAAGCACTTTCGGTAATTGACTTGTCAACAACATTTCGGTATTAAAACGATTAGATTTAAGTATCCGTACTCATTATTTAAATTAATATTATTAAGTTTAATTGAATGAATACTTTAATAGTGTGCAGCAAGATTTATTAAACAATTGCGGAAAGATTTATTTATTTCGGATAACTAATTGGGTTAAATAGGTATTAGAAAGTATTTTAGAAGTCAGCTCAAATAAGTAACTTTGGCAATGGCCAGCTTAAGCTTCTTTTGCTTATAATATACTTTATAGGTGTTAGAACAAAAAGGATAAAGAAGTTTGTTATTATTTGCTAGCTTACATTTAGTATAAGTGACCATTAAAAAATAAATACATGTGATAAGTTTAACTTAATCATGTCATTGTGTATATAAATATATTTTCTGTAAAAATTGAAGATCAAGAATTGTTAGAAATTTTGATTTTGTTTAATATTTTACGACAATATGAATTTATACTTTGAATGATATGAATTTATATTTTAAAATGAAAATGTCAAGTTTTAGAGCGTAGCCGTGGTACTTGTATGTTTGGAGGCGTTGGTGGGGCCCTAAGTTTAAAAGCCCTAAGCTAGAGACTTATCCATGCTAGCTTAGTGTTGCGATTGTGTGATACCGTACATTTAGACTTTGAGTCATGTGGGTGAGTTATCATGCTCTTTATAAAATTCATCTAATTTTGGGAAATAGGTAAAACACAAAATTCAAATGTTTTAATTTGGGGGAATTGTTATTACGCATTTTTTGTGAATTTGTTACATTTATTAGATTCCTTATTTGTTGAAATACAATATCTTAATTATTACTTATTTTGTTCAGTTCATATCATCTTTTAACCAAAAAATACCATAAATAAAGCTACGAATTTAGTATAAACAAGGTGGTAATAGGTTTTGAAATATTATGACTTTAAAGTACGTACACCAAATTTTTCGAAATGATTTTCCATTATTTTAATTTTTAGTAAAAAGTATTTAAAATTACTAACCACATTGGTATTATTATGTTTTATACACTCTGTAATGAAACCTAACTGTAAAATAAATTTGTTACGTCCAAATTTGTAAATACTGTGTTGTTTTATTGTTACGCTGTCTGCGTGGGAATACAACGCCAAAAGAAGCACTTGTTGACGTGTTATAATTTTATTTTAAGCATCGCAACATATTTTTCCGAAAGCTTATGGCGATGTGTTTGATACAGTGATTTTTTTAAAAACAGTGTATTAAAAAAACTTATAGAATTACCTATAATTAATTGTGTGGAGAAATTACCTCTTTTATATCTTATTATTTATAATACATACGTGTTTCTTGAGAATTTATTCCGTAATTGCGCCTTAAGCGATATTAAAGCCAGTGGGCATTCTCTATCAGTCATCGTTTTTCTTTTGCATCTATCCGTTTCAAGACTTTTTTCTTTTTTTAAGTAATTAAAAATTACCAAATTACACCCCGAAATAAATATTCTTTTACATATGATCTAACTATTATACTATGTCTTCGTAACGGATACCTTGCAACTGTTAGTACTAAAATCGTAAATGTACGCGCGACATACAAATATACGCCGGCATGAAATTTACCGCAATCATTTCTGCTACGGATTCTTCGTAATAGTTTAACTTTTAGTGTTAGCAAATATTTTCTTAATAATTACTCAGTTTATAAGTAATCAAAGTTAAAATATAAATTAATAGTTCTTTTATCTGGTAGTAAAATTACTTAAATTTTACTATTACATGTTTAGATGGGTGATTAGCTAGATTTAGTAATCCAGGTGTTATATATATTTAACTTTTGTTCTACCTGTCAGAATTAGGTTTTGTTTAAGGATCTGATTTTATTTAAACATTTATCACTATAACAATGTCACTAGAAAAACTTTAATGAAATTTTAATAATTTATATAGTTTGTAGTTTTCTTGGCGTGTGTGAGTAGTGCGTTTGCTGCGCCGGTGGACTATGGTGCGGTTTACGCGCATGGGCCGGTCGCCTTGCAAGCCTACCATGCACCTATCGCCATAGCCGAGCCCGTGGTAAGCAAAATTCGAACAATCGTATTCTTAAAACTTGTCAATATCGAAATAATTTTTACGTTTCACTATAACCGAAAGTTGACACGTTTTTTCAAAAGATTAAAATTTTAGGCAATAGTAAATAAGAACATTTTTAATTTATCTTTTCCTTAACTTGATGAGTTTAAGGGAGTGTTTTGATAATTTTTCAGTCGTATCCAAAGTACGCTTTTACGTACGGTGTCAAAGATCCTCACACCGGTGATATAAAAACGCAACAGGAAGAGAGAGATGGTGATGTTGTAAAAGGTATTAGACTTTTTTATGATTTATTTAATGTCGTAATTATTGCGTAAATAGAGATTTTGTTACTAAAATTGTTTTGAAATATTGCGAACATTTTTATTATATTGTAGTTAAAACTGTACAATTAAAGATTTTTCTTTTATATATATTGAGAAATATTTCTAGGATCAGTTTTGTTTGTTTGTTTGACAGTTTAAAGTTTTTTATATAAAAACTGACATCCCGTTAAAAAGTTGTAAGACATGTTTAAATTTTCTATTTATTTAATGCTTCTGACTAAATGTTGGTTAACTTTTTGGTTAATAATAATTAAATTATAGGTAGTTATTCGCTGGTGGAACCAGATGGAACGACCCGTATTGTGAACTATTCTGCAGATGATCACACAGGATTTAACGCTGTCGTACACAAGAGTGGACAAGCTGTGCATCCGGTATGAATAATATACTTAAATAATGTTGTAGTCAGCATGTTACTTAAGCGATTTTAAGTAAATCCTTCTTAAAATCACGTCCTGTGTTCTGCTAAGTTAATGCCCAGTAAAATCATTTTAGCACGACCATGATGTCTTATAACTCTGCTATTAAATTACTTTAAAAAAGTTGGCGTCTTATCTAACATTAAAGTGATTTTTAACGATTGATGATCTATCTTTATAAATACCATAACAAATTCACGCAATCAAGCTTATGTTAAAAAAAACAGTTTGGTTCCCTACTAACTGCAATATAAGAATTCAATAAATGCGGAAAAAAAAATAAGTGTCTACCATTTAGAAAGTTTTTATTTCTGTTTTCGTTGACCTGTTAAGGACAGAATATTTCACAGACTCGATTTCTTAGCGATTGCACGGGTTGGTTCGCTTACGAAACACATGGTGCGTAAGCTATGGAAACAAGAAATAAAAATAATTAGCAGGTATCATATTTATCGGTTTTTGCTATTAGTAGATAAAAATTATAAAAACAAGCAAGTATTTGATAAGCAAACAAGGTCTCCGACTATAGTCCGAGGAATAAAAGAGCATATCAAAATAAAAAAAAAAGCTATGGAAACAAGTTAGTAGTTTATATTGCCCTACATTGTTTCACCGAATTTGCAGGATAAGTGTTTAATTTCAAACTCACGGATTTATTTAGTATCGAATTTCTTCTTCTTCATCTTTTAAAATGTCATATTATCTATCAACTCGGAAACTACAACTTTTACACAGAAAACTTTTTCCATACATACTTAGACCGCTCGGTACCCCACGCAATCTACGTATGTAAATATGAAATTCTAAAGACGTATCAATAAAAGACCAAATTGGTGATCAAATTAACACAGTGAGAGATTTATTACATGCGCCATTACTTATTAAGCTGTAAATTTGTTTAGTCCCGTTATATAAACTTAAATTAATACCTTTTCTTTAATGTGTTTTCTTTCAAATGATTATATTAGCAATAAATGGATAGTTATTTCTTAAATTAAAAAGGGTTCTTAGAACAACATTCCATGCCTTGTTTAAAGACAAGTTTTTTTTGTTCATGTTAAAAACTGATTTAAACGGGTATCATATGTGTTCTCTATAAATTTTGCACCTTCCCAATTAATTTTTAGTTAAACATTAGTTTATTGTAGATGATGATATCTCATGATAACACGTGACATATTCTGGTTGTAATTGTAGATATCGTAACCTATTACTATTTACATCGTAAATATTGACATCGTATATTTTTGTTGAAATTGTAATCATGAGAAGCCGTGTTTTGCAAAAAATAACTGAAAGCGTTAGTTGCGGCTTAAGTTATTATTCTTCATTCTTTGTTCAATAATCTGTTTTTTTTGCAGCAAGTGGCAATCGCACCTGTGGCCCACTACGCCGCCGCTCCCGCAATTTCTTATTCTCCGTATTCCTACCATTAAGTCTCATTTATTTTGCTTCATTGCTTTAGAAAAACTATCGTCTATAACTCATAATTTTTTTTTCATTTATAATCCTAAGGGACATTTGTAATTTTGTTAACAATATCTCGGAGTGTTTATAAGGTTATACAAAAATGTTTTAGTTTTATGTCATAGCAAATAGATTGTTTTATAATTAAAAAGTAAAAAGATTAAGTAATACATTTGAAACTACGTTTTTTTAATTTTCGTGAGAATAACATTCGTAAACTGCTTGTTAGTTAAATATTTATAAAATATTTTTATATGAAATGTGTACCATTTAAGGAGATTACAGCATCTCAAGTACAATATGATTTTTTATAAAATTAGATTGTAGGAGTTTTCAATAATGAATTTTTAATAAATATCAATGTTTAATTTAAGAATTTAAAGTAACCTTTGTTTTATTTAAACAAAACTGTAATTACACGAAGATATGGATATATAAAATATTACGTGAGTAATATTGTGCTACTCTTGTACTTGATTTCATATTTTATCTATTATGATTTATTACTTTTTTAATTGATTGTAACAGCTTGTTAAAAAAATCTATTTACCAAATGTGATGTTATCTTTCAGTACATTTGTGTTAAAATAGCGCTTTTAAAAAAAACAGAATTCATTTATATGTCGAGTATAACAAAACTGGAAATCCTTATTTGGGCACAATATTTTATAGTATCATTAATTAATGTCTCACATATAGCAAAGTGTGGATACATTTTTAAAATAGTAATAAATGTCACTGAACAGAAAATACAGTATGGGGGTGTGAGTTCGTTGACTTCGCCTTATAATCAATAATTAATATAAAAGCTGTGAGAACTTATCTGGTTTTAACTCCATTAACGAAACTAGAAACAGGTTCTTGCTAATAAATGATTAAGGAGTGTGAATAATTCTTATTTGATATAGTTGAATAATTTAAGAAAAAAACATTTAAGACAATTTTTTAAAAAATTGTTACATCTGCCTACAACTGGAGACATTAAAAGAGAAAAAAATTAGAAAATTTAAGAGAGGGTATTAAAAAATTATTTTAAATTTTTGTACTTAACCGTTTGTTAGGATTAAAATTGAATGATGGGTCGGAAAATAAGATGAAAGCAAAAAAAGTGTGTTATATTGCTCATATTTCACTAGGTCCTGTTTTTGTTGCCAAAGAGTACTGTGTAAATATTACTTTAGTTCCTATTACCAGGGTTTCATAGCTAATGAAATTACTGTGGTAAAGAAACTTACCTTATGTCTCAATGCGACGAGTGCAATGTAGTGCTGTGTTCACGGTTAATTATGGGCAGGCCGATCACTTACCATCAGGTGAACGCCTTGCTCATCTTGTAGCCTCATCAAATAAATAATTGAAACCTTATTTTCCAAACATAAGATTTAAAAGCCCACGAATATGGAGGCGATTGATATCAAATTTCGATCTATATCTTTGAAGCAATGTTCCGTTTAACACATTACATATTTAACTGCAAAACATGTTGTTTATTTGATAATTTAAATATTTTATAACATTTGTCGTATTGTATGCAAGTTTATTATAACTATTAAGTATGTCTCGACCCACGTATTTGTTTTATTTAATAGCAAAGTAATACTTAGCGCTGAGTAAACACTTACATATTTCTAGACTTAACATTATATATAAAAGTTCTATTCATAAAGTCGTGGGTCGCGAGCGTACGTACCGACATTATTAAAATGTCGAAAGATCTCAAATAAATGTTTACGATGTCGCGCCTTAAAAGGAAAATTGAGTATCTATAGTTTAAATGCTATCATTGAAGAAGTTGAAAATAAATTTACCGTAATTTTTTAGAGCTATTATTTCTTGACTAACGCGTCTTCCAAAATACGCCTGTGAAAAAAGGATAGTCTGTGTACGTAAAAGTATATATGTTCACGAGTTTAATGACAATTTCTGACTCTATTGTTTGATTTCTCATTAGTCTTATAAAAAATTAAAAATGCATGGTCACGATTCTTTCGCGAAACTATGGTTCTAATCCAGTCCACTTAATACTTCTAGCTCCATTTTATGTACTATTACTTATCTATGTATTGTAAAATAGTTTTAAAGCATTTGTTTTCATGGTAGCTTTTTAAAATGTTTCGACTGCTTTTTAAATTCTTTTTTGGAAATTAACTTTTATTGATTCATGTACTTTATGTAAATTAAACACTTTCATTTAAAGGACGCAACAAACATTGACACGAATATATTTAAAATTTGTATGATCATTTAAAACGTAAATGCAAGTTGCGTGTTCTCTAGCCACCGTTAAACGTTAAACTTCCGTCGACACCATTCGTCGCCTCATAACTCCTTATCCTGCTGCATGACATCACTGTAAAACGGATACGGGCGAAATTGCCTTCACCCACAAACTTTGTGCGTTTTGTACACAAATGTGGTTTTTGCTAACCAAAAACCATTAAAAGGAGGTGACTACAAGGGGGATCACGCATGCGGGCCTCTCTCGTTTGACAGTGTGCACATTTCCGCGGCTACTCCTTGCAATAGAAAGAAACCATCGGAAATATTCAATAAAACCCGAATGAATCACCAGTGAAAACTTTAATATATGAAAACATGGCTTTGCTTTTAAAGGTAAGGCATACCATATACACTTTATTGGATATGGAACAGTTTTATTTTTCAAGTTTAATACTTGCGTTAAACTTCTTTCAGTTTATATTCATTGTTTAATTTATTTTATATTATAAGTATAGTGATACGATGATTTTGTTTCGATTTAAGACACAGTGAAATTTTAAATGTTAGTAACGAGTCCAATTCCCAGGTTATATAACCTTTATAAAATTATCTCGTTGTTTTTTTTGTTATGTAATATAAAGAAATACAATGTCGTTATTGGAAGATATACTAAGGCATTATATTTATGTTATAAATTTTCAAATATAAGAAATATTAGGTAATAATTAGTTTGGTTTAGATTATACAAATATTTTATTGGGATAATAATACAAATGTACAGACATCTTATCATCCCATTAATATCTACAATATAGGCGTCTTATTTGTTATGGTGTTAAGTAACATGTTTCAGTGTCAGTTTTGACAATATACAACTTTTTACCTTAAGTAAAACACGTCCAACATCGGATTACTTGGACAGAAGACAAATTCGATTCATTCCTCAGACTGACGCTAATAAAGAAAAAAGTGAGCTGTAATTGTTATAATATACGGTGATTTATAAAGCGCTACCTCATCTTTATCCTTTTTATATTTAATTCACGAAGCTTTACAGTACAGTTTTGGTCACTTTAGTTTTTTTTTACACTTGTTTTATTAAGCCTGTCAGAGAGTGTTTCGCAATTTGTGTATTGTTTTTTCCAATGTATATATTATGCAATACACATTCAAAGATCTCTGCTACGTATAAAACAGCTATTATGATTACCAGATGATGATGTTTTCAATCGTGTTGATATATAAGAGTGCCGAATCAGCAGCAAGAGTTCCAAGACTAAGTCTGGCGGAATCACTGCCAAATGATTATTACTATTATAACAAAGGTAAATATATTGTGTTGATCGTAAATTTTTTACTTCTGACGAAATGCTATTTTCTACCACTATTCATCTATCTGCCACAAGATTATCCCAAGGGTAGGCAACGCACTGGCATCGCTAGTGACCGTGGGCGGCGGTGAATCACTTACCATCAGGTGACCCGTCTTG
>DWLS01001341.1:0-22323 GCA_018246255.1 Pachliopta kotzebuea | reverse complement strand
GCATCCGCGAGCTCCTACCCCCTGTCTTGCACGCAATCTGATATTAGTTGTTATACTAACTGTATATGAATTGAACAATTCATTGGTACAGGAATCGAACCCGGTACCTTCGGAGTGGGAAGTCGGTGTTCAAACTACTAGTATATGATGATTTATTGAGGGTGTGTTAACAAAACTGGTGGTGATGCGGTAGTGGAGCTAATTGTATCAACAAGTGTCTATTATCAAATGGGGACCGCGGGCGGCGCGTTGACCTCAGATACGGCACCGCGATAACGGGGCCGAAGGTCCAACGGCCACGGCTCCATCCTCGTGATAAATCCAAAGTAGACGCGTAAGGACCCGTATGCAATCAAATTCAAAAAGGTTGACCATAAGGGTTTCCTTTTTAACCCCAATAGAGTCGAGATTTATTTGAAATTTTCTAACACTACTTATTTCCATAGTTCCATAGTCTTTACCCAGCCTCACCTCTACTCTGCTAATCAAAGGAAACTCTGGCTCAAATCATGATAAGAAATGGCCCAAGCCCTCCTTTTACGATAAAGCATATATTCAACTGATGATGATGATCATAACTATAATAAAATTATCTTCCAGAACCAAATAAATGAATACAAAATCGATAAAGATGATTAATTCCTATGACGAGTTAGACTCGTCATATATAACTTTGCTCCACGACGAGTCTCATCAAACGAATTTTTATTATATATAAGAGAGATATCGCCACAATTGCCAGTGACGGTGAGAGCAAGACGTTCACTTTATAGTGAGTGATACGCTTGTTTATAATCCGACGCTAGTAAATATAGTCTAGATAGTTATATATGTAAGGTATTGTTGAAGAAAACTGAAATTAAGTATTACATACTTAATATTGAGTGAAGAGGTACACTTAATAGTTAGTGATACCTTCCACATAACGAGGCGGCAGTAAAGATAGTATACAGCACCTCATTGCGCTCATTACCATAAGACGTTAGTTAACAAGTCTCGTTACCCCAGTAATTTTATTAATTTACAGCACCATTCAAACTGGAACACAGTTAATGAATTACTATTTGTCTACCTTTCTAGACGGTAACGGAGACCTATTACCAGTAATCCTATTATCATTTATATATGCCATTATCTGAATACGTTAATAATCAGTATGGATTATGATTAATGAAGTTCTTATGCAACTGATAAATTTGTTTTGGTGATGATCAATGCAGGTCAATCATTTCCAATACATACATATATATATCGGAAATTGAAAGGAACTAGTTGACAGTATTAAAGGTCTAAGTAGATATATATTTTTTATCTATAACCAGCACGAGCTGATAGTTAAGATAGTATACACAGCACCACATTGCGCTCGTCATCCTTAGATGTAGTGCTATGTCTCGTTTCGTCAGTAATTTCACTATCATACATCACCCTTCAAACACAGTAATGTTTGCATTACTATTTGGCGGTAGGAATAGGAGCTGCGGTTTACTACCACCTGTATATGTTATGATGAATGATATCATCATATAGCTCAAAGTGGAATCAGGTTATGGTACAGTTTACATATATAAGTATCTATTGTAATATCCCTCTCTCTGTCTCTTCCCACTTATATCTCTGTCCATCTCTTCGACTCTCTTCTCCCTTATATTTTCTATTTACATAGTTCAGCTTGCGGAGTCAGTATCCACGAGCTCTGGGACTGAGGAAGTCTTCGCGGCTTTAATAGTAGCTGAGTGCATCTACGTGACCCAGAAGTTGAAGGATGTCAAGAGGTTTAGTGATGACTGTCGCCATACAGAAATGAGTTACGGCATTATAATGTAACAGTGGGGTGTAAGAGGTCCCACACAACTCACGGGACCCAAACAAATCTCACTTGGTCGTGGTGCAACCAGCTGATCAACAAATGAGGCTCTGGATCCCTACCAACCTGTACTGTAGGAGAAGACCAAAATCACTTCCATTATTGGACGTCTATCGACTGCTGATGATGATGATGTAATAGTATGTAAATTTGCTGGTCACCTTGAGTATGCCGACGCAGTCGCAGGTGACCTGCCAGTTCTTCGCCGGATCCAGGTCCAGTTCGATTAGCACGGTGCCGTCCTCCTTGCGCTCCCTGCAGGGCGTGGAGTTCTTTCCGGCTACCCGGCAGGCCTGGTAGAACATGTGGGGAGCCACGCGGCCAGAGTCCGTGCCTATGAACACCTGCATACATACAAACATATATATATATATATATAAATACCGGAATAGACAGAGACGTATCTTAAGACGAAGATCGAGAGTAATCCAGAGATGGATAAGATACCGGATTCGTATAGTCCGTCTGAACTATCTGACCTAACCCGGGTATTTTTCCCGGACGTAGTGTCAGCGTTTCGCATCTATCGACGGCTGGAGCTGGACCCGAGTCTGGTCCAGATGCTCATTGGGCACGAGGGATTCTCCGAATACTTGAACCGTTTCAAGTGTAAGGTCCCTCGTGCCTTTGTGACCTAGCGGTGGATCAGTCGTGCACATCCTAACTTCCTGTCCCTTATTTGGCGGAAGAAGAGCAGACGCTGAGATGGAACTCGGTGAGACAATAAGCGTGGGTAGCATTGCCTCTCTGATGAGTGACGACGACAGTATTTTTACAATTTAGCAAGGAAGTAGCGAGCAAAATTATAAAACTGAATAAAACAAGTCAACCTTGAATATAAAACGGATACTGGGAAAATAAATTAATTAAAATGGGAAAGAAATGTATTAAAAACAGAAAAGGGAAAAGACGAAGACGAATGTAAATAAGATAAAAAGTGTAAATCCATTATAAATAAGAACAAAATGTAAAGATGTATTTTTAGTCTGAAAGGCGATGCCTGAAAAAGGATAAAAATGAACATGCTAAAATAGTGAAAGATGGAAAAATTTCGTGGAATGAAAGTAGAGAAAGTAGGGAAAGGAAACAGAAACAAAGAAATGGTAATGACAAATAAAGCAAACTAGGACCCTTACCCAAAACACGAAGAGGGAAATATATAGAAACTCGCCTTCAAGGAGAGTCTATATCCAGCTGTGTATGATTATGATGATGAATAGAAAGGTGGTGATCACGATTACCTGGAGTACTGCCGGTTTGTCGTACCCCACCAGCTTGACGATGGGGAATCCGTTGCCCGAGTTGTCTTTAACGGCGCCGCGGCTGCCTTCAGTCTGATATCTAAAAATGGTGAATCTTTAAAAAAAACTGTTGTAGTGGAAACGAAGTGGGATGTTACTATGCAGTATTTATGTTTAAAGAGCGTGTTACCATCAGGAATGGACACAACTATGTTAAGATATTTATATATGATTTATTAATGTTCTAATTAAGTTGATCTATGAAATGGAAATCATATAGATTCGATTGTTAGTTGATTTTGAGGTAATACTAGGTTTTGCCGTAATCACCACGCTTGGTGGGCGAGTTGGTGATCGCAGAGCTGACTCCATCGCTGCTGCCCGATATCGTTCAGTAATATTTAAGTCAGCTAGTTGTGAATGGTTATACCGCCGTTAGCAATCGCCAGAGCCTCGTTGGTCAATCTGCTGGGTGCACCACGGGAAGGAAAGGTTGGCAGTTGGGAAGATTTGCTGGGACTGAGTCTTCCCCTTACACCCCATGTGTCGTCAGTGATGACTTACGGCTCCGAAATTTGTTCGCTAACTATGGGCTTTATACGAAAGCTCAAAATCACACAGCGAGCGATTGAGAGGGCTATGCTAGGAGTATCTTTGCGTGATCAAATACGAGATAAGGAGATTCGCAGAAGAGCTAAGGTTACCGACCAAGCTCTCCGCTTCGTGAAGCTGAAGTGGCAATGGGTAGGGTACATAGCTCGCAGAACCAATGGACGTTGGGGATTGAAAGTGCTGGAATGGAGACCCCGTACTGGAAGGCAGACCTCCCACTAGGTGGACAGACGACATAAAGAGAATCGCTGGGAGCCATTGGATCGAAACAGCCCAAGATCGTATTTTGTGTAGTACTTTAAAATTTACTTTACTTTATATCCTCATACTCTAAATCCGCAATGGTCATGTAAGGTCCGGTTTCAAAAGAAATTTCCTCCCAAGAACCATCAAGTTATGGAATGAACTCTCGGCCGAGGTTTTCCCAAGTAGCTACAGAATGGAGTCGTTCAAAAAGGGTGTGATAAAGTTCCTCCGGGGTCGGCAACGCGCTAGTGGTGCCTCCGGTGCTGCAGGCGTCTATAGGCTACGGTAACTGCTTACCATCAGGCAGGCCGTATGCTTCTTTGCCACCTTAGTAGTATAAAAAAAAAAGCACGAACACAAAAAATGTTTGTGTGTGTGTTTGAGTGTGTAAAAATTTCAAATCATACCTGTTTGAGAATCGAACCTAGAGCTGTGGCTAGTAATGAGACGTCTTACTTTAATTTAGAACTATTCATAAAACAAAAGTCCTTTCTTCTTTACTTTACTCGTGAAGGGAGCATACTAAGAGATTAGCTTAACAAAGAACTTTTTTACTGCGGCCAAAGAGCTAATTTAAAAAATAGTTATATTTGTACTGCTCGTCTATTCAGTAATATTTTTTTAATTGTTCTACTGAACTGTAATAAATTCTGAACGTTTGCTAATTTAATTTAGATATTATTAACTTTTGACAGATCACCATTAAATAATAGGCTAAACATAAAATATGTTACTTAAACTAGGTTTTGTACTATATTTATATACCACAAGTACGTAATATTTAGGCATATAAAATAACTGTTAAAAGTTGTTACTTATTGGAATCTCTTTTTAATATGAGCAGTCTGTCAAAGAGCTGACGGATGAGCTTTCACTGCTTCCTCTATGCAGTTACAAGTTTAGGTGTAACTGGTTTACTTTGCAGAGGTGCTGTTCGACTATAATAAAATCGACGTATAATTGTTTCATAAAAACTTTCACCGACTTTGATTGTGACCGCGGTTTTGTTAAAAAGAATAGATTATTTTTAGACAAGAATTCTTTTGTGTAGCAATAAGTGAAAGAAAGTAAATAGTCTTTCAGTGTTACTCCGGGCAACACTTAACGTAAATGTTTATACACATAATATTTACATAACAATTCTTCCAAATGCTTTTTGTCTTCTGTTTCCATTTATACAGATATATTATACAGCCTAAATCTTTGGTAATGATAAATTGGAGTTATCTTGCATTTGATGCTCTGCATGGGAGGGTTGCCCAACATCGCTACGCTGGGCACGAGGGTTGTTGCCTGCAGAATCAGTCATCTTGCACAGGTATCGCTACTGCCCGACCAACACCTCTATATTTATGACCTACATACCATAAGGATGACTATCCCGCCATCAGTCCGATACCAATGTTGTGTTGGAATTAATGGTGTCCCTCTATCGCCTCTTACTACACCGCGGGAAGAAAAAGGGATGTGGAATTCTAAGCCACTACCCTTCGGCACAGATCGGGCTAAGTGGCATTCTTTGGGAGAGGCGGAAGTTCAGCAGTGGACTGTCGCAGGCTGTTGATGATAGATGGGCCGTGCAGCGCCACGATCTGGCATCTGCTATCGGTGGAGTGGACCTGGCTACCTGGCCTCGCCAACGATTCGGCGTCGTCGGGACTTCTCTATTAGCCGGAGATGTCCCTCTTTAGAGTGAGAAGTCCGATCTCTGCCGGGACCGGCCGGTCGTTGGGGTGCCCTGTCGCTGACAGATCCAGGGCATCCCATTCATAACGGCTGATGGCTTTCGCGGTAGGTTTAGTGGGTAGGGGCCGCCGAGTCCCACACATCTCTCCGGGCCCACCCAGGGCACCGGCGGAACTTCCGTAAAAGGATTCCCCGCGTGAAAAAAAGGCTGTTGATGATAATGTGAATTATCTTTCGAAAACATTATACTAGAACGTTACACCGCTGAAAAGGTTGTCTGCACGAAGCAAATCTTGTTTGTCATTTTAATTTAACACATAATAATCATCATCATCATTCATAATTTCTGTTTTAGGTTAACCTTTATTGAAAGCATTAAGAAAAAAATTGTTTCGAGTTATGTTTGAGTAGTTATTATTCATCATCATTGCGTACTTTGACGTTCAATAAGTGAACTAATCCTACATATTGAAATAGTTTTTAATAACCTTTGTTTTGTCACCGTCTATTACAGCGGCTTCTAAGACTCTCTCCTGTTGGTTGTCGACCATAAGTATAAATTCGTTTCTATTGTTTGAGATTCGAATTTTATTTATGACGACACGGCGTTTGAAGCATCGGCTTACACATTGACACCTGATTCCGAAGATTACTATCGCGATGACAATGGGTGGCCGTTACATGTTTTTTTTTTTTTTAAATAAATAACTATGGGATGAACTGCCGGTATATCCAATACATACCCCTAAAAATTTAAATTAGGGACTATATGTTTATTTATTTCAGAAATAAGGCTAAGGACTTATTGCAAAATTATAGAACTTGGAAAAAGATTTGTAGAATCTTTTAAACCAATTTAATCAAAGTTTAAAACATTTTACATAGTTAAATTAATATTCAGTAAAGAAACTTCTTTTTGTATGAATATTAAGAAGACCAAACCAAGATTAACACTTTCATAGTCAAGAATGTTCAATATTCTCGGAGAGTGAATTATACCTTAGTCACAAATAACCTACGGTGAGACCTATTAAGTACTAAATAAATTTGCGAAAAATTCTATGTTTTATTTAATAACATAATTAGATCTTAGAAGCTTTGGTGCAGAATTTATTTATTAGAAAAAATCTTATATCAAACCTGTGATAACCTAAAAGCAAAAAGATGTTTTACAAAATTACTTGTAAAGGACTCATAAAACTAGTTTTGTAAATCAGCATGACTTCATATATTTTATATATAGTTTACTTATTTAACAGAATAAATATATTATTATGATTATTTGTAATCATAATTTTCACATGTGCCATATTTATTATATTATTATTTACATATTAAATAAATCTCCCTTTCTTTACCTCTGTTCAACCGTGAAAGGGAAAGCGACGCTAATCCGCCGTTTAGACTTTTTTGTACAAAGTTGCAAGTAAAATAATTTCGCTGGTAATAAATATCAAAAAAGTTTTCATGTAATTATTTTACGCAATATAATGTTTGTGTCGATTTCCAAATAAAAATTCAAGATGTTTCACCTCGATTACTACCCAGCAAGCCTTGAAAGCATTAAAATTCCAAAGAGTTTGCGCCAGCAGTAGTTCGATAGAATAAATAAATATTTTGTATTACGTAGGCTGCCGGTCCGCATCAGCACTCAGACGGCTAATGCTAGGATTTCTAGGTTATACAAACGTACACGGCACACTACGTGCACTGTATGCGCTAATACTTAGTAAACAGCATTCGTAAATTGACTAGTTAAAAATACAATAATAGTTTTTTTATAAAAATCAATCGCCAATTCGTATTTACCATGTATTTTAACATACCGAAGGTATATTAACTGATTCTAAAAATATCTTGATGTTTTTTGTTTATTTACTATTTATACAAAAGGAAACATAAAAGTATATAGATATTTTTGTCCACTTGGTTTAAAGTGATAACGGCTGTAGATTAAGGAGCGTGTTCGCACAAAATACTGTGGCCTCATACATGGACAACCGGAACCCATTAAAGTTGCGGCATGAGATTTATGTTATGATTAAAGGTCAGACGGATTAGTTAATACCCTACCACTGACGAAAATCCACAACATTTGACCCCCGAAATGAAATAGGCCCATTACGTTATTTAACGCAGCAAAACAGAAAGATACAAAGGCAATAAGTAGTTTTAATTTTTTTTTTTTTCCGGGTGAGTCGATGCTTTCGGCCACTATTATGGCCGTGAAAGATTCATCGGACCCTGCGCGCGCGGATCCGGACTCCGCGAGCTAGAAGTAGTTTTAAGATTACACGCAACTGATACTTTATTTCCTAATATTTTTTATTCTTATTGACCTAAAACATGTCCTCGTCAGCGAAACCATTTCTCGGAACTAATCTTTGATTCATGAATACCACGCGATTTTCTCCGGGATTCGGTTTTGTAACTTTGTATACTTACAATAGCTATTGTGCCTAATACTGACTGATTAACTTTGTTTATAAGTTCAAAATGGGTTAATAGTTAATAAATATTGATATTGAGTTAAATATTTAAAATAATTTTTTTCGTTACATTTATTAAAATATACAGAATTTGTTATAATAGTTTATAACATTTTATTAATTTTTGGTTTTAAGTGCAGTTTTAAGTTTACAAAATTACGAGTTAGGAATAGTACCAAGTGTATTTGTCAGGGAGTAACCGAGAATTTCCTAATTTCAACACATTTATTAACAAAGATTTACTACAATCTAAAAAAAACTTTTCTCTAAAACCCCCGTTCAGGGGGGTTTAGTTAATTAGCTTCAAAACAGCTCTCGAATCAAAGAAGTGTTTACCTTCAGTAACTTGAAGTTTTCTGGTTCATTCTGTTAGGGTAAAACAAATATTCATTCACAATTTCTAATCATCACCAGCTGATGTTATGAAGTAATTATTATGACGCCATGTTCATTTGCTAGTGAAGTAAATGGTATTGCAACATTACTATTAATTCCAAATGCGGCTCATTTAGTTGGTATTGCACTGTTTGTATTGTGATGTCAACTAAGCTGAATGTGGGGGGAAGTGGGAGGTTTTAATACAAACAATAATGCCGAGCGAAATTGGTCGGGACATTGTTCGCGGTGCGTGGGTGGCAATAACAGGGAGACAAATGGTAGCTCGTTGCAACGGTCCTAGATCTGTTGCAACTGACCTTTAGTAATCGCCATTCTAAACTACACTTGGTGTCAGCTATCTAGGAAGAATAGAGCCAAAAGATTAAAACGGAATGATAAATGTTAAGTATAATAATGATATTTGCTAAAAAGTTTAGATAAGTGGTACAACAGTTTATGCATATTGTTAAGCTAGTCAGTTTTCCCTACTAATTCAACAGATATTAAATAAATGTTTTATTTGGCTAATAACTTTTGAAGATACCCTGATTCTAGAGGCAAGATAGGATATATTCTTATATGCAGGGTGTAGTGGTATTTGTATCCAATAAAACTTTTGTTATCACACTTAGAGCTTCGCGAGCGGCGATCTGGTTGGTAGGTACCAGCGCCTATACTACTGTCGTATATATTTAAATATATATATAAATATATTCAGCATTATATCATGTGTAATAATAAAATATAAAGTCAAAGTCGTGTCTCTGTAGTTGGTGCCGGCGGATAATGATTAACGACATTTTAATGCAGAACTGTATGTGCATATATCAATAGCACGGTCGGCCGGTCGATGTTTACGTCACGCCGCCGCGGTGCACGCGGAGCCCGGCGAGCGCCTCCGGTGCCGCACGCCCTGTGTCGGGCTCCGACGCGACCGCTCTCTTATTCAATTTAATTTCCCGGACCACACTCGAGTTATTATCGTGTCCATCAACTGCGGTCAGTTAATGACTGTAACGTAATCAAAGTAAATACATACATTGTATATAATTGCGACCGATACAATTTCGAATGCTTATACTTTTAAAACGCTTTATAACCACTTCGTTCACAAATTAGTGACGTATTAGTGACGATGGATTCTCTTATTATTTCATATACGGAAATTATAACAATAATCACGGAGAAATTTATGCGTGTGTAACGTGAATCACATTATTATTTAAAAGTGTAAAACACTATCAAATAAAAATTATATTTGAAAATTTCCGACTATTTATTACGGAAGACACAACGTCGTATTCCAAATGCCTTAACTTAACGCACTAAATAATATTAAACTGTAACAATAAAATCATAGATTCCTAATTAAAGTTCTCTTCGTAAATAATTTTGTTCTTTTATAAAGTCATTAATAAGATCATCTAGAACTGTAATCTATATTTGAAAATATACGGTTGCCGTTTTCTGTTATTATGGAGACCTATCATCTACCACACATGAAAAATTTCATTGGTCTTGTAAATATTACATTATAGTAATATTACCAACATTCTAAAAAAAAGATTATTATAACATTTATATAAAGATGATATTATTTTATTAAACGTTAAAAATTGAGGTATTAAAACATACTAGTTCATTTTATTTTCTTTGTACATTAACAATTACTAAAGTATCCATAATTTCATAAATAATTAATTGAAGTGTAAAAGGATGTTAATGATAAAATGCAACAATTCCGATTTAAACCTTCAATGTATTCTTAAAAGCTGTAAAAACTATTAAAAGTATTCAATTAACAATAGACATTTCTCTATCTTGAAATACAATCGCTTGTCAATGACATAGTCATCAAAAATTATTGAAGTTAAATTGCTTTAATTAAACGTAAGCTGCCTACAAGGGACCATTTTCACTCGACATTTAACTCTCGTAACTTGTATAACGGTTACATTTAACATGTTAAAAAACCTTAAGGTTGTACGTTTCTATATAGCATTTTAATTTTATCTAACAAGTTATCGCTGTCACAGGCAAATAGTTGATTTATGTAAGCTTCACAATAATATTAATTTAAGTTTTAAAAAATATTTGTCAAGGTTACTTAAAGATCGTATAAATGTTGGTACGACACAATAAATTCTCGGGGAATAATTTAAGCAGCCCTGATCATTATACTTACGGTGATGGTGTCATAGATGCCATTCTCGTCGTTACGTAAAGTTGTGACCATAGTGTCGGCGTGCGTATCTGTTGCGGGGGACGCCCGGTTCGGCGGAGGCGACAGCGGGAGCGTTTCTCCGTTTCGCGTCCATGTTCGATGAATTTGCCAACTGGTATCCGAAAAACGAGCTTTATCCTGCAACAAAACAACATAATGTTTTAAAACAAAATTCTTATAAAGTATTTATCATCAAGTATTGATCATACCGTTGAACGGATGCTATACTCGCAATTAACAAAATATTTATTCGCGTAAAAGATATAAACTAACATTTCGTAACTATTTCTATTTTACTGGTAAATAAGTACAGTCATCTCTTTCTTATCTGCTTCAAGTACATTATTTAAAATAATATATTAACATATGCAGATATTTATGAAATTTGTACAAGTTTAGCACGTTTTAAAACATTATTTTTCTATCTTTAAACATACTAAGAAACATATATTATCTACTTTGTGCTAAGAAGCTAAAAATCTAAAGATCTCAATTACAATCTTTTGTAACATGCTTATTTAACTCAATAAGGAAGTAATAAGAAACACTTAACTGTACAAAAATGATTTACTCTACAAAATTAATACGTACATACATACTGCAACACGTACCAGCTATGTATAAGATACAAACATTGTAATAAACCTTGTAGCTAACACAGCTTTCAAAACCGGGTCTTAATCATACTATATAATATTCGGATATTGAACTATTTAGATTTTTTTCATAAAATGTTGCATGCTATCTTCACAATAACAGAACGTTAGGGTTCCACCGCTAATGACGGTCCTTAAATCGATCGAAGTTGCTTTGTATTCCTGTCACGCCGGAACCCTCGATGGACTTCTTTGTAGAACCTACAGGAAATTGGCTATAGGTAATCGAACACGGCGTTAGACACGTTGCGAATATCGTAACCTAATGACATAGTTGGTAAAGCGACCCGCGAGTCCTCTCTGTTCCCGCTATGTATTAATATGTATACTTAACCTTATGCTTTTAAGCTATTTCGTTATTAGGTCAACCATTTGGCTCGTGGCAGATGGTAGTAATATAAGTAAGTTAGTAATACGTGCTCCGAATTACTAACTTAATTGTACCTTATATTGTTTACATTAACTTACACGTGCAATATATTTATCAATTTACTGGCTATGTTCCGCTGTTTTTTTTTGTATTAACAAAAGAATCATGTAGTCAGATTCGGTGGTAAAATACTTCTTTGGACATTCGTCTTGAATCCGTTTAATGGATTGCATATTACAGTTTGTTAGAAGTTATTTGTCGTAAAATATTTTATCTTTTTAGACTTTACGTGTAGAACCTAAAATGTTCATTAATTTATTCATTATCATTAAGGCATAAGAATACAAAAAGACTCTTCAATTTTGGAACTACAATAACTCATGCCTCTGATGGTTGACTGGCAAAGAATGGTATCATAGCATTTAGTCGGCCCTGTGTACCTTGAATCTTAAAAACAAATACATAAAGAAGTTAAAAATTAAGACTGAATGAAAATTTAAATTATTGCCAGCAAAAGCGATTTGCTTAACTTCTAGACCGTCGTCACCACTAATTTAAATTAATAATACCAGTTATTTAAGCAGCATTAAGTCTTTAACTTTCCACCATAATTATGGGAATTAGTGGAACTTGAAAATTTAAATGAGACTAAAGAATTTAGTGTTCATCAGAAAGATTCTGAAAATTAAAATTAACAAAGAAAAAAAAAGGTGTATTTTAAGAAAATTATATCAATTTAATGCAAGTATATAGCATCAATAAAGTATATAATTTTTCGATCTTGACTGTTTCGGAGGATTATCTCTAACTGTAGACCAGTAACAAGTGCAAGCAATGTTTACTTTAATATTCTTTTTAATATGTTCTTTATTCTGAGAATCATATTATAGATGCAAACAACAGTAAAAAATAAATTATTATTGTCATTATTGAGTCTTTGCGGATGTCTGCAGAAAATTATACTATTGTTTCAAAAAAGTATACGATGGACAATAGCTTTCTTACAGATTAAAATTTGAACTATAAATTCAATGATTTCATGTCCTTTATTACGTTCATTAACATTACTGAAATTCCAATAGCATTAATTGAATAGTTAATACGAAACTGAATCCTTTCAGTTTAACTATACACACTGTGTATCCACTAAATAGGATACTTATATTTCTTTTTTTATTATTTGCATATCTTTAATCTTTTTGACAAGTGGTAGATCGTACTACACAGAAATCTCATTTATAATACATAAAAGAAGAGATAATGATTACATTAGTATTTATGTATTTGGGAGCTTCGGAGGAAATATTATAAAGGAAGTTAATATTTATTATTCTCGAACAATTGCTTACCCCAAAAAACGCCTGGTAGCGTGCGGATTAACAGAAAACATATCAAAGTTAGTTTGTTTGAATAAGTCCAGCGTAGGTGAATCGTAGCAGAAGCATCAAAAGAAGTTTAAGTATAGTTTATTACGAAATGTCTGGTGCATGATACGTGAACATAGTACAGAGGATTAACCACCAGGTAGATGAGATAATAAACATCCCACGTGGTGCTGCATCGTAAACGGAAGTAATAGCGTTGTCGATGAACTAATGTGTGGGCGCTTGCTCTTAGTGTTCGTTACTACTTTCAACTTTTTTTCAACAACAATTGATCTGACCGACTTTGGATTGCGCCAAAATTTTCTTGTTCTCAGTATTTTTTGTTGTATTCGTCGTAGTTCCCAGAGATGGTTTGGATAGCTCACCACAACGTGTATTTCTGCCGCCAGAGAATTGTGTTTAATCACTACTATGTTCAGATTAACTCTATAGGTATTGAACTATAGAAATAGTGTACTTAATAAGATATTTCGTTTCAAGGTGTCGAACGCAATGTAGTGTAGAAAAACATACTAACCTGCACCACAAATGTGTTTAATCGCTTTCTCAAATTCACAACTTTTAAATAATTTATTAAAAGTTAATAACGTGTACAGCAGTATAGACATATATTTATGTATAATACAGAGTTTGCTCGGTAGAAATGAAACGTGGTTTGCAATCATCCATTCCGCTTTTCTCGTAAAATCAAAATTTTATTACTGTGTGCATTTTGCATACGGTGCCATGTAGATAACCAAAAACTATTTTTTGCAATCTACATTACACGAAAATAAATATAGAGTATAATACTGTCATGACGATTTAAAAAAATTAGCTTTCAAATTGTCGAACAAATCTGAGCTTACAATGTGATTAACATATATGGATAAACATGTCCGTCCAGCATTGAACTGCCGCCGGCTGATTATGACGGTGATGATAAACAAGTACAATCCATAAGTTTATTCGAAAATCAAACATTTTCGAAAACACAGTTTTAGAGTAAAGTGGATAGAATCAATTTTTGAATAGTGTAACAACAAAAATGGACCATTATTTGAATATTCAACGCCGGAATGCACTTATGTTTGCTTGCTTTCTGCCGTGGAAAAATCGTAAGTCTTGGTGAGAGCAAGAATTCTAATTACGTACCTGTTACTGGTGTTGTAAGTACATTTCAAAATATAAAGCTTAGACGCTTCGTCACGTGTATGAAAAGTGTTTTTTTTTTTGCATAACTTTTCCTGACTCGTTAAGAAGAAATGTATAGCACACTAAATTAAAATAATCCAGTATTTTAATACTGGATTATTTTAATACAGTATTTAATACGGAAGGTTTCTTTTATTATTTATAGAACCCAAAATTTGAAGAGAATAGCAGCAAGAATAGAAATTAAACTGAGATTTATATACATAAAAGAGCAAACATCGCAAAACGTCAATACAAATAGAGGCCAAGGACAGGGGGCAATGCGTATTAGCGTCGTTATCAATGTTTGCGATAGACAAGTTCTTAGCTCCTTAAGTTTGAGATTCTTGTCGGTATCATTAATACATTCAAATGGCCGCATTAGTAGACTTTCACACCTTATTTAAAGTGTACATAAACTAATAATGACTAACAATGCCCCAAACCAAAATATTTTGTAACTGTTTTAAAGGATTTGTTATAGGTGAATGTTTTAAAAAATCATTGAATTACGTTTATCTTTCGACATTTTTGTTAGATAAATATATATACAGATCACACATTGATTAATCAAAAATTAAAGTATAAGATTAGACACATAAAGCTGTTGAGAAGTACTGGAGTAGATATATGGTAACTTAGCATAGTGCTTAGACATAGTTTATTGTAGAAAAATTAAAAACGAATGAGCTACAGATTTTTTTAGTTTAAGCCAATTAATAAAGTTATCTCGTCTGTTTAAGTTGATTTTGATTGTATTCATCCTTCAACGTTATTGTTCTTTACATTGGAACCATTTAAACGAGGATATGTTTATATTTCTTAGTGCTGCTGGTACTTATTTGCTTTTGCAGATAGCTACATCAGTGATAAAAAGATATTTACAATTTTTTCTACTACAACTGTTCTATTGTGATTTACAGTTTTATAATCCTGTCCCAATACAGTTTCTAAAAAAGTTTTAGGACAAAGTTTCGTTAATAAATGTAAATTAGTGATTTTTTAATGATCAGTTTGTATTTGGAGACAAAATCCTTGTCAATAATAACCGTTACTTGATGATGTGTACATTTGTAATCAGTTTTAACTATAGCTTTAAATGCTCCGGTTAAGTATAGGAAAGTTACTGAACTATTGTGACAAAGTCGACCGGCATGTGCCTATTTGCAAAGTATAGGTAATTTATTGTTGATAATTCCGTGTACTGTTGTCACAAAACTCTGGTTTTTAAAACAGCTTATCGTTATGAATTCATACATCTGATGCTCTTTTATCGACCTGATTCTGTACTAAGTCGATTCCATGCAGACTTTTGTAGCAGTGTATCCAGTTTCTGTTGATTAGTACTAATTTGTTCTATCTGAATTTACTTATTTTATTTCACTCTTTTAGTAATTAAATACCTACTACGAATGATTCCTTGAGTTTCAGAACACTCTGCTAATAATACTAAGAGTAATAATTTAAGACTCAACGGTGCGGAAATATTACTGTTTCTCTGTGAGGTCATACCTCAATACGCAAAATGGAGTAACAAAGATTGTTACACTTATATTCCTAATTTTACGTACTTTTTACATGTTTTATGGCCAAGATAGAGATATGTTCATGTGTTATAAATTAAGAGGAATAGAATATGAGGAAACGAGGATTGTATTAAAGTTTGTAGAATTAGGTTTAAAAAGAAGGGCATGTTGTAACTTCATCTAGGATCTAACACCTATATTAAGGAGAGTTAGGCTGTGAAACTAAATTTGTTTTTCTAAGACGTGTGTTTTTAATTTAGTTTTAAAATAAACAGGGATAAAAGAAATTTTTAAAGAATTTCTTCTTATTTCAACACCTTCCTTTTTTGTATTATCACAAAGATAACAACTTTTCATGAAGTGGTTTGATATTAATAGGATTTTTTTAGCAAATATCCCCTGAAGTTGATCCCAAATAATTCATTTCGGTTCAGAAAATACGAGTAATTGTTTTTGGACTTATTAGTTCTATTGATTTTGTCTATTTAGGTTTTCGTCGTTTTTTTTACCGCAAAGCAAATATTATTTTGTCCTTTTAAAGCAGATCATGTATAAGTAAGTCTGTTTAATGCAATTGAAATCTGCATTGCCGTAAAAGTACATAGTATACAATCGCAAAATGTACTTCAATAACAGCAAAATACCCCCGTGATACGTTTGATAGAAGAAGATATTAGATAGTAACACTAGCATAGAGTACTAAAATTGTTAAGTAATATCTGCCGTTTATAAAAACTAAATTTTACCGGTTTTATAGCGTCAATTTAACTAGAGCGATTGAAACGACGAGATAATAGAATTATAAAAAAACGCTATAATATCGATAAAAACTTAGTACTATTAAATGTGTAATATTCACAAACATATAAGAAATCAAAATGCTTGCGTAACATATAAAAATAATTATAAATGTTTCTATAGAATAAAAAGACTTATTCAGTAGCTCTTATCATTTATTAATTTTCGAATTTTAAATAGGGAAATCATAAAACAATGCATATCTTAACCAATTATAACAACGTATTACAGGTAAAAACATTGAAAAATCGTCTATTTAATGCAAGATCTTGGACTGAAGCGAGACCTTCTACGTTTAGTGTTAAGTCCAAAAGAAGTCTAAAAAAATTTACAATATTTAAATATTTAGATTTGATTCAGCTAACAGCAGCAACTACATAAGAAGAAATTCAATCACATCCTAAAACAGTTAAACTCCGTATGCTATTTAAATAGTACGATCAAATAACTATCTAACAACTTCCGTTAATTTTTTAATTAATCTACCCAGTAGTCAATTTGCATGTCACTAACGACTTCGGAGCGGAGTTGCGCGCGGCCTTCTGCACTGATAAGATAACCTTGTCTTCCAATTTATTTTGCGTGATTATTGCGAGCCGTGTGCTCGGCACAGGCATACAAAGTTACCGAAATCATAAACATCTTAGTGAATAATATCAAACAAATGTTTTAAACTCGTAATTTATAAAGATCAATACCTCGTGTTCAAAAGGATCATCCGTACAGGAAACTCGTTTCTGTTTGTCACCGCTGAACGACAGTCTCCTCTTGAACAACTTCATGTTTGTAGCTAGGCTGCCGGGGATGCTGCGCACACACCACCTCTCGCTTACACAAGGACGTAACTCATTATTTATTACTCACGCCACGAACTGAATAGACCGTGATAAGAGATACCAGTGTTTTGTATATCAACAAATCTCCTTTGATTCGTTAAAGAAAACTGTTAATGAACACTGGTAAAATCAACCGGGATGTTATGTTAGAAACGCGTGGTCCATCGGGTAGTAAAGTCAGTGTTTGCTGTATTAACGTGCGTTGTATAGAGGTACCTTAGCTTACTGGGCGGACCGAATTTACTAACGGTGTGCGGTCGGTACGCGCGCCCGCTGCGCACTGCCCGCCTGCTTGCCGCTCATCGTTCGCCGCTCGCCTCACCTCACCTTCACACCATCAGACCACGCATACCCTCACTCTCCCTACAATAATCCTACATCAATCAAACCGTGACATCCATTACATCCCTTTGTTAGAACACCGACATAATCGCAATGTTATGTCTTTCAAAAAATTCCTGCTCATTACGCATTACTTACGCAATGATGAAGTAACAAATAAATAAAATATTTGGACTGTATTGATAAAGAGTTCAAACAGGTTATCATCGAAACATATAATAGGAGTATTGAAGACGATCATAATTTCGTGTTCGTGTTAAACCGTACAATCAAATTAATATTGAAGAATTATTCACCTTACTACAAATATTAATCAGGCAAACTGGCATTAGTATTTCGAGGCAATGCAGCATCCGTAGTTGTCATAAACATTAGTCTAAATTTGGATGGCTAGAGCCGCCATGCGTTTGACACACGTCAATTATGTGGAACGTTCTATGAACGAAATGTAACGAAACGTTATGAAGGTTCGCCGCATGCAATTATTTATTGTTTTTTTACTCTACAAAGCGACAAGACTAGCAGGACGTTTAACTAATGGTAGGTAATACGCCCGTCCATAACAATGTGTTGCTTTTTTAGACAATAGAAACTAAACTTAGTGCACACTAGTAATTTCACTCACTAACTACGCCGCTTTTCAAACCGGATCACAGTAATGTTTGCTCGCTACTATTTTGCAGTTGAAATAAAAGCTGCGCAACAGAAATGCGGCTTCATCACCTACCTGGAAAATGTAGGTGATGAAACCGCATCTATCAAATTTTATAAAATCAGATCGTATTTTTAATTCTTAGAACATGAGTAACACAAACAGTAAAATATTGCCCAGATAGCAATAATGGATTAAGTTTGTTAAAAGATTGATAATGCAGATGAAGTGGATATTATACTTCACATTGTATTTTCTTTTCGGTAATTAAAGAATAATTAGGTCGTATTATATTTAAAGTCTATGTAAAAAAAACAAAATTCTAATATTTTTGGAAAAATTTTATTTTTAAACCCAATTTCAGTATAACAAAAAGTTTAAATTCAACATTATTTAAAATTTGTTGTAATTCTTTTTAAGTTTCAAAAGTTTCGTACATGATTTATTTGTTCATCTACCACACAATTTTTTTTAAATTAATACAAAATAAATTTTTCTATGCGTAATTGATATTCGGAAAATAATGATTACGTGTACTTTTGGCTTACTAAGACACTTTTTGTTCAAAATATTTGTAAGGTCATCCAATTAAATTGTACTTTTGATGTGTATTAGATATAAAGACTAACACGCATCTTATTCGTACTCATAAATATATCTTGACATTTGCAAGACCTTCACAAATGTAAGCAATAAAGTATAATTGATGGCGAGTCTGCAAAAGTTGCTTGAGTTTGCAATTTGTTTCAATGAGGGATACATTTAACGGTGATAATATTTTTCAATTAAAAGAAGCAAATGTAATAAGATTTTCTAAATACTTTTCATGTCTTTTTAAGGTTGGTCCTGTTGTAAATACAATAAGTTATCGTCCATAAGTAATAAATCAATCTGAATTTAATTAATTCATCTTCGGTATCTGGGAACCATTTCAGTGTTAAACGTTTCTCTGGATTCTAATCTAATTGACCATTAGCGAGTTTGATAAAAAGTAGGAACTTTGTCATCTTTCCGAATATTCATTTCACATTCCACCTCTCTGATTAAGCATATTGTTTTTCATTAAATAATAATAATAGACAAGACAATTATTATTCCACTGAAATGCTCGGACAAGTATTAATAATCATCGGTAAATATTTGTTTAAAAAACAGGAAATGGTAATAAGGGTTTGGAATGCAGCGCTGTTTACATCGGTGTGAACTCAACGGTATTTGTGCTTCAGTTAGCACATCCTAGTATCCTAGCTGTGAATTTAGTTTCCCTGGAGCAAGATTTACTCGACAGGATTAGGGTAATTTTGATAGTTTACTCACCACCTACGCAAAGTGCGTACTAACCAAACTTGACAAATCAATATTTACATATTACTATATGAATTTTCGGATACCGGCTTTTCTTAATGATTGCTTACATAAATATTTATTCAATCCATCACTGTTTTTATTTTATTGAGGAAACCTTTAAACATAGCAAACGTTGTGCTAATGTATATTTATTTTTTGGATATTGTCTCAATTCAAAAACGTTTTTGTGAAAGTCGACATTCAAAATATTTTGTTCATTCAAAGTATTTTATTCCATATAATTTCGAACAAATGGGTCTAGTCTTTTCAAAGATTAGCCGATACAACCGAATAGACAAATAATCATTTAATATCACTTTTTAGTACAACATACAAATTTATATTAAAAGCAAAGATAATTACAAGACCCAGACAAAACAAAAGTTATAAAGTACTAGAATATAGTATAAAATGTAAAATGAGGAAAATAACGACGTATTTATTTAATTTTGTTCTAATTTTACATATAAGTTTTGTTTTGGTACGTCCATTATTCAAAATATACATAAAATCCTTTAAAGACAGCAAACCAATCTGTGCTTTGATAATTTCATCAAATTTAAAAACTTTTCAGGAAAGTCTATTAATTAAAAGCATCATAGTGTAAGGATTGGAATTTATTTGGAAAAAGATAACAATGTTGATAAACCCGGATGGCGACATCCGGGTTTAAAATTAATACAAAAGAGGGGAAATTAAACCCATAAAGAGGCAGCCGTTAGCCGCAGTCTGAACCAACTTCAGCTGTTCCACTTAGCGCTCCTCCATAATCATAAACGTAATGAAACTTAATGGTGAGAATTGTCAGCCGCAGAAATCTCTTTTTCGTAAGATATATTTACAGGCATTGGTCTTAACTCGTAAACTAAATAGATCAGTAATAATGAAAATCAAATATATTAAAATATGCCATCGTAGATTACAGAATTGTAAAATAAAAATTGTTTCGTTGTAGGTTTAGTGTGGTTCACTCTGGCTAATACCCTGGACAAAAAAATCTAAAATATAATACAATAAAATAGGTGATAATCACCGAGAACCCAAACTGATGATCGAATCAATCTTATTTAAAAAAAATAACTATTCAATCACACACACACAAGAACAACCATATCATGAACTTAATCTCAAATCGGTAGATAAAACGCAGAAAACTTTTTAAAGACCGATTTTTTAAATAATTCATACTGCGACAAATATTTTCAGATTTCTTTAAATTTAAAGAGAATCGGAAGCTCCAATGTTCCTGAAATCGTTTATACATATGTACTAGATATTAAAATGTATTTATGTATGCATATACGTTATTCAATCTACTTACAGTTTTACGTAACCTTGCTAGTGCCTCAGTATTAGGTATTTCCGGCAGCTCAATAGCAGCCGACACCTGAAACAAACATTCCTCGTGCTCTGTTAAGTAGGTCAATATCTCCCTAGGGATACCAGCGCAATATCTGGATACTCTTTCTGCAGTTTATGCTGCGACCGTCACAGTATATACTTGATAATTTTATTTCTTTCCGCTTGGTATAACCTAGACATTCTTTATAACAAGTACGCCGCCATTTCATTATATTCCCCATGATTATTTACTGCCACATGTATACCATAATCTCGTATGACAATTATAAGATAAGGTACACCTTGTCTTAAACTTAATCATCTTTACGATAGTATTTTGCAACTTTACTTAAGTGTTACTTTGTAAAGTACAGATTATAAAAAAAGAAAAAGTGTTTCATGTTTCTTTAATACCTGGCTTCGGGCATGTCCTCAGATACTATTTTTATAAAGAAATCAGGGTGTTGTTAGGTATAAGAACAGTTTTAATACATATTAACATTTAAAACAGTATTAATACATATTTTGTTTTGGTCCAAAATCATTATATAATACGTGCGGTTATTATAACTGTATATAATTTACATACAATTGTAGTTATTTATATTTACATTTATAGCACGTTATTGTTAAAGTCCAGATTACGAAATAAAACTGTTTTCACCTAATAATAGTAAAAGCAAGTGCAGAATAATAGTAAAAGCAAATATAAAATAATATAAAACATATATCAATAATAATAAAAATCGGCAGTATTAAGATATACTACCACAATTTACAGAAAAGGAAAGTAATAATTTTATAAATTTCATAGTTGGTGTATCCCAACGACATCAGGTTTGTTATTAAGTTTCGTTGGTTCTCCATGAGATCAAAATTCGTATGATTTTAAATAAATAACAACAAAAAACTAGGAAATACCAAAAACTGATTTACGGAGCTTTTGATATTACAAAACATTCTAATTTCAATACATAAGATGTTTGTTTACTTTCACCGGTTGGAAATCCTTTTTTTTTTTTTTTGTGGGGGGGAAAATGCCTACGCACTGCCCTCCTGCCACGGGGGTGGCGGAAAGGACTGTGTGGGACTCGCACCCACTAAAAACCCCCCCGTGAGCCCGCCTCCGCGTTGTTGGGGCAAGGTAGGGTCGC